>MU269990.1:87627294-87917294 GCA_021432705.1 Caranx ignobilis | reverse complement strand
CAATTAAATCTGTTTCTGTGTCCTTCCTGAGATTTAAAGGGTAAACCGGCTTTCAGCACCTGACCTGGAGGAGTAAAGGATAAAAACTGACCCATGTAATTATGTGGTTGTTCTTTATTTCGTATTCTCTGTCCACGATGACCTCTGACCCTCTGCAGCTTGTTACAACCACAACGCGGCCTCTCGTATGAACTCCGCGTCTCGAGCACCTGGAAGTCCAGACTCAGGGGTTACTGTACATTTCAACACGTGATATTCAAATGCCAAACGGTGCAGTGTCTGTGGAGGAGGGTGACATTTTCTGAGCAGGAGAGATCGGTGTGTGTGTGAGTGTGTGTGTGTGAGAGAGGGTTTTATGTGTGTGTGTTTGAGCATCTTCAGACTTTGCATGTGAAAGAATGTGACTGCCCCGCCTGTGTGTCGAGTGCATTTATGTGCGAGTGACTAAGAGAAGGGAGCTCATCATGCGACTGAAAGAGCAGTAGAGATGGAGGTCATCAGTTATGGGAGTCACGCATGTCATGTCTGAGTGACTGATGAAGTCAGTATTGAATTCGGAGCTGACGGCCGCCGTTCATCTCTCGCTTTAATAACTGCACTTCAACAGTTTCTGCAGAGGAGATATTACAACTATGAAAGTTTGATGCCAAGTGTGAGCAGTATGAATCACCCCAAAGCATAAAATATAATTACCAAATGCCCTTATTGGTATAATATTGATATTTTTCAAAAGGGATGAGGGTGTTATGTTCTGATTAATGCTGGGCCTGCCGGGCCCTGGATGGGTGTTAAGGGGTTAAACAACACCAGCCTCACATCACTGCCACTATCTACATGAATTATTGTTCCATTCAAAACAACAACAAAAAGAAGATGAAGAGGAAATTGAGGATATATTCTGCCACTTAAATAATGTGTCGTATTCAGCAGAAAGTATGGTGAGGTGCATAAAAACATGTGTTTTCAGCATCTTTCTTTACTTGTTTGTTCATAAAACTGCTTCAAACGCTAAAACAAACTGACTTCAGCAGTAGCAGACAGCAGTATTGGTGCTGTCTGTACTGCAGCAGCCTACTACTGACACCGGGCTGCTTCCACACAATGACGTCATGTGGTGTGCCGTAAAACTGTCGTCAGTTGTGTTCACAAAAAATATGAAGTGACTACGGTATGTTCATGCACAACACTGACAACTGATGCTCTGCAGTGATGCAAAACTATATAATACTAATTTATATATTTACTTAGATATTAATTAACAGACCCAGACTGTCACTTCGTCCAGATCTGTGTCTTTCCCCACAACTGTCATGCAGCATATTTGATCACTGTCCTCGTCTCTTCTCCCGAATTCCCAAAACAACCAGAGAGAAGGGATGAGAGGAGTGACGAGGAAGACGAGGAGGAGGACGAGGAGGGGGAGGAGGAGGAGGGGGTGGGGGTTGTTGCGTGACAAGCAGCAGCTCCAAAACCACATGCCTGTGTCTCTGCCCTCAGAGGTGAATTGGGTTTGTGCTCTCCTTCCGCTGGGTGACTCTGTCCTCTCCATCCCTTTCCATTTCTCCACTCTCGTCCCCTGTGGACGGACCTCTCTTGTCCAGCGTCACATACAAGCACTTACAAGACACAAATTCACTGAGGAAGAAGAAGATGGGGGAGGAGGAAGAGGAAGGAGGAAGGAGGGAGGGAGGTTGTTTTGGGAAAAACAGAGTGCAAAGTGTACTGTGATAGAAGAAGAGGAGCAATTTAGTTGTCCAAAAAAAGAGTAAAAGACAAGACAAGAGTGAAACACTGAGTCTCTCTCTCATCTCTCTGTGTAAGGAGCTTTATCCTGAGTTATTCTGAGAATCCATGGCAACCTCTCAGCTGATCCCTCCCGTGCTGTAAAACATGGAAGCGTTCAGCAGCGGCAGCGGCATCACAGCGTTTTTTTTTTTTTTTTTGTTCAACGTCTCCTCACGAGATCCATTCACACGGCCGCTATCAAAGAAAAGATGAAGAAGGCAGAGAGGGAGGAGGAGAGGAGAGGAGAGGAGAGGGGGGAGGAGGGGCCGCAGATGGATGAGAGAAATGAAGATATCAGTCAATCGGAGGCTTGAGCAGCTTCATGGGAGCAGAGTGAAGCTTTGGAAGTGTTTGTTTGATGCTCACCAACGCTGGCAGCTCTGCATGTGCACTTTGTGTATGTGTCATTTCCTTCATTCATGTGTGTGTGTGTGTGTGTGTTTGTTTCTTCAGCCCAGCCAAAAGACAAGTGTGTGGGTGTTGTTGTTGGGAGACAGAAAAAATAAATAAAAATAAAAAAAACCTGCCGACACGTCTCTGTGAGCATCAACAGCTGCTTTATGCAGAACCTGAGAAACACATTGTCATTCAAAGGAGATCAGTGGAGCTTCCTCCATTTAGCGTCTTTAGCACGAGCGGCACAATGGAGCTACATCCTACACCACAATTACTCTGCTCCTCTTCTATTGTGTGCATTGAAAAGTTTGAGATGTTTACCTCATGTTATTTGTTCTTCCCTCTCTCCCTCTCTCCATGTGCTGCCTCCTGCCTCCGGATCCCGGCCTCTTCTCTTTGGAACCACAGGTAAAAAAAAAAAAAAAAAAAAATCGTAATTCCACTTTAATACATTTCTGTATTTGTTCTGTTTTGCTCTGTAATCTTGAGTGTGAGTGCTGAGTCGTCTTGGATGTCTCTGTGCCAACCAGGCAAAGCTGGTCCCAGAGCTCCAGGCTTAAAACGTGCCAACTGTTTTGTCTGGGAACATGTAGCAGTAAAAAAAACCACACAGTATCAACCGAGAGACAATGAGGGACCCAAAGAGTTGGTCTTCTAACTATGTCTAACTGATGCTGAGGATGCTGATCATGTGACGTCGCTCAGTTGTCTGATTTCCTTTTCCTGCTTCTTGCTTTGTGCTTTGATGTTGTCTCATCCTATATTAATGTGTTGGATCAAAGTGAATCTGATGCAGCATCTGCTTTTAGCCCTGTTGCTCCTTTTTTGGATTAACACAGTTGTGCTGGAGCTCTGATAGTGAATGCAAAGAAGGCAAAGGTCCACACACACAAAAACAAACATTCACACACTTATGTACAATCCATCATTGTGTGCATATGTTTAAACCAGAGCTTTACTTACACAAGGCTGCTCCGAAGTCCCATGGAGACACTTTAATTTGTGGCACTGAGTGCAGCCGGCTCTGCATCTCATTACTGTCTTAGCTTGAAGTGCTTCCTCACGCAGCAGCATCAAGTGCAGTTTTTAGCCTTTTTAAGACCACAGGAGCCGCGTGGTAACAAAACTCAAGATGAGCTACTACCTCCACAAGAACTGCTTACACAGTGGAGGATCCTCAGCGGTAAATAAAAGTGGGCTGTAATGGCAGCCTATATCCTGAAATGATGAAGAGGAGCTGGAGTGTGTGGTGAAGGAAACCTGGCCGGGCTGTTTTTTTAAGAGAGAGAAACTTCTAGGGAAAACCTCCAGTGTGGTCTCAGCTGCATTAGCTTTCCCCAGGTTTCTGGTTCTTGTTAATGGCGCAGTCATTGTAGTTGTAGTGCGTTGTGCTTTCAAAGTCCCTGCCTTACTGTATTTTATTGAAATGACCACAACCTGTCATGTAAAACTCAGTGGGACTGACAATTCGGCTCAGTTCGGCTCGGCTCGGTCTATGACATGGAAGAAGTTTAATATCGGTCAGGGAGGGAAAAAACAAAGAGCAGCACCCACAGCTCCTCTCACCACATTTTGCCCATGCTGCACAATAGCAGGAGCTGTGAAATGTCACACAGCTAAAGGTTATTTCCTCCTTCATTAGTGCCCGGGGGTGGGGGGTGGGGTGTGGGCGAGGGGGACAAAGGAAAAAACAAAACAAAACAAACAACAGCGACGTCTGCTTTGTGATGAGCGGGCTGTGGCGGTCAGTGGGCCAAGGACAGAGCCACAGTCTGGGATAAGGTGAGAGATGCTGAGCTTAGTTTATCTGTGGATAATGAATTCAGATCATTGACCAAAGTATCAATACGATGAGGTGTAAATAAATGTCTTTAATTAACACTTAAATACCAACATATCTTTATATTATCAGCACTCTGTGGCCTGAAGTATAGACAGTAATGATATGTTATGAGTGTCATTTTACTTTTGCGTTAGGTGGAGGTGGAGTTACATGGTGTTGTATAAAGGTTCCCAATCACAGGTCGGCTATATGCATTTGTATTCAAATTTGGACTATTTCATGTTTTTTTTTTTACAGCAAGTGCTTCACCATAGGACGAGACATGGTTTTAAAACTGGACAGTAAAAAGTAATGCCAGATCAATTATGTAAAATCATAAATAAATGAAGTGATATGATACAATCCAGAGGTGTTAAATCATAGAACATGGCGGCAGGATGAAGGGGGATATTCTGGGCTCTGTTACACACTGTTGCCCATTAAGTTGGGATAAAATCTTTATTTTTTTTTTACCTCTTCTCATGAAATGATTGTAACAATGTGATTGATCCTCAGGGAGACAATAAAGGTGAAAAGTTATATAAAGATGCCATATAGTCTGTACCTGCTATAGGCAGCTGATCAGATATATATTAGGATTTTGCAAAGCTTGTTCTCACACTGCCTTAAGCTGCTTATGCTGATACAAATTGGATTTTCTTTGCATATTTCTTGAAGATAAAACAAAAAGTTTTTCTTTTTCCTCAAACCAAAAGAAGCCATTTAGTTTTGAATCACTACCAAACACCCAGGTATTGTATCGGCACCACTACACAACTCCACACCATCTCAGACCCAGAGAGAATACCCTGTCATTACACGAGCTCATTTTCGGGGGCCTGGGCTGAGTTTTAAGGAGTGGAGACATGGCTGTGGTGGAGGGTTGAGGGTGGATTATAGCAGCTGCTGTAATTTGCTGCCGTGTCCTCTAGAACAGCTCGTATGGATTGCACGTTTGAGTGTGGGAGGAGGAGGAGGAGGATGCGTCGTCCTGATGGCTGACACGAGGCCCTGTGATGCCTGGTGTCTTATCGATCGTGGAGGATATACAGAGCAGACAGCACCGTTTCCTGTCTGACTCAAAGTGCAAAGCTCATGTCTGACTCCTGGTGCAAGGAAACGATGGGCAGCAGCGGTGATGGGGGCAAAACGTTAGGGACGGTGCTTTTTTGATGATTTGAGTTGCATTGATGTCAGAGGAAATGAGTAAAGGTGTGTCTTAAATGAGGCGTTCAGGGACTGAGGTGTGCAGACTCATGGAGACGATAGTTTGAAAAAATCGATCACTGCTGGACGCCTATAGCTGAGCCCCTGTGGAGAAACTGATGATTAGTTGGTTGCACCACATGAACGGTGGTTTGTGGCCCGTGTTTTTCATCTTTATCAACGTATCTCTAAATTTAGAGATTAATTTTCCCACAGAAAGAATGTAATAATGATCTAAGATGTGATTTATGACCTAACCCACTTAAAATCTGCCCAAAGACCAGGACCAGTGTTTGTCTTATCCAACTGAGACCATTCAGCTTCTCTTGTATCTGCTGCAGTCAAGTCACTGGTTTTCTTGTTGTAGGGTCCTGCCATCTAATGGCCAAACCAGGCAGCACAGTGAGCAGAAATGATGTTTAAAATCCATGTACAGGTTGTAAGGCCTTATTTGATGCACTACTAGGGTTTTATCGAGGGGGGGGTCTGATGATAGACCACTGTTGAAACTGTCATATAGATGATGCACCAAAAGTCTCCTCCTGACATTATACTCTTTTTACAAGTGCCTTAAAGGTGAGAAACACAAACCGACTTAGTATCAGAAACTAATGCACATCAAGAGCTAAGACATATAAAAAGCTGAAATAATTGTAATTGAAAAGTAGGTAATGAAATAAAGAATAAAAAGTTGAATAATAAAAAAGTAGTTCATCAGTAAAGTAAAGGGTTAAGTCTTAAGTTTACAGATGGAAGTATGAACAGCTGCTCTCAGATCCTCCGGCTGTTCCCATGTTTCAGAATTGGAAGGCTGGAAGATTGACCTTTATATATAAATTCAAGATTATATATCACAAATCCAATTCTGTATTAACTTCACACCTATCTCATATATATGATTGGAAACTTTTTAACATGTTGTAGTAGCTGTCTTTGACCAGGAGATGGAGCTGTTTGACAATAAGTCATGTTGGCTGCTGCAGCACAATCTCGTCATCATTCACCTCCATGTGTCTTTACCTCCCACCACATCACCCATCTCCTCCTATATCTTCCAACAGCTCTCAAGCTTCCATTGAACTGATCCGTTGACCTTTTGTAAAGCAACGCTGCAGCTGTGATCATTTCTGAGACAGTTTGTCTTGATACCTGTGCTGACGGGAATATGAATCGGTTCAAAGCTGTAAATCATGAGTCATTTGTGTCAACAGACTCCCTCAGACTTGATAATGGTTGTTTTCCAGGTTAAAAGCAGCAGCTAGTGTCAGTAAAGATGGAAACAGATTGGTTTTCTACTGCTCTTATCTTTACCAGTGAAGACAGACATGGTGACAAAGATGGAGGCCTGTGTTTTGTTTTGTTTTCCTGAATACAGGATGATGCCCCAGCTTCTCGACAGGCCGCGCACGTGTTAAATCTCTCTCTTAATCTTCATTTGTTTGTCCCTTGTGTGCTCTGCCCGCCTATATGTGTGTGTTTGTGCTGTCAGGAGGCCAATTAAGGCGTGTGATCAAGTGCAGGCCCCCGCTGGTTGCCGGCGACAGGCCAGAAGACGTAGTGTTCTGTGTCCACATTGGGGAGGATGGATGGTCTGTTTGGGGACAGTGTGTGTTCTCTCAGTTAAACAGTCAGGACAGCTTTCATTTCCATCCATCACCCACCGCCGTGATAATTTGGCCTTTAGAGAAGCAGGCCGTCTGTCCGCCCTGTTAATGAGCTTTTGGTGGCTTCAAAAACTTTTCTCAAGTCGATGCAGGAGTTTGTTTGTTGTTGTTGTTGTTGTTGTTTTTGTGCCTCCTCACAGCACCGGTGCATAATTTGTCCATAAATTCAGATTTTTCTAGCTTAATTGCACAGAAATGGAAATAACGTTTTGGTGTGTGATGTAGATTTATGCACGTCCTGTAGCCATATTATGTTGTTCTTTCTTAGGTTTCATCCAGCACTCAGCCTAAATATCACATACGCTCAGTTTTTCCCACCATCATGAAAACTTTAACCTTATTTCCTTTTACCTCTTTATTGGCCAACTTAATGAGTTTCAGTGTCAGAGAGCAAAAAAAAACTGCTGCAGAAATGGTATTTCACGTCCCAAAAGCAAGGTTTGTTGTTATCTGTGAGCAGCAGCAGTATTCTTGATGGGGCTGGGGGCGGTAATGAGAAAGTTATGAGATTGCCCCCCCCCCCTCTCTTCTGCCTGCCCTGAACTGCTGGAGAAGACTGATGAGTATGAACTTGCAAATAAAGTAAAAACAATCAGAGGGGAGGGTGGTAAGGAGAAAGATACACACACACACACATATACAGATTTACACGTACACACACATGCGCCAAATAAAACGAGATGTGCTTGTATACCAGGGAAGATTGATTGTGTCAATATCCACTTCATTTCTCTGATGCAATATGTCTCCTCTTAGATTTCCGCCTTCACACTCCAGCCCTCAGTTACAGGAAAGGAACAGCGCCGTTGATTGGAACTTGTCCACTTTATTCAATCGGAGACTTACTGAATTGCAAAAGTAATAAAGATTTACTGCAATAAAACGGCCTTTGACTGCTTAAGACCGTATCCTCCCATTAGATTTGCACAGAGGAGTTCACGTTTCCAGAGGATCAGTCGTATGAAAACATTTTCTTCTTCTGGAAATCTTGACAATTAACTAACCTCAGCTTTTATGCAGATTCATGCTGGACTCCATGACATCTAGAGCCACCTCGCTTTGACAAAGGCAGGCTCATCTTCACATGTTCTCCAAGATCAAAATAAGGATTGTGGGATTTGATAATTTGATAAATATTATTCTAGAAAAGGCCCCACAGAGCCGATGTTGTCCGAGCACAGTTTAGCTTTTTAAAACACCGTAGACATGCATGCATAATTCTGCTCCTGACTCCATTTAGGAGGCATCAGCCGCCCACTTGCAGCTCTGCGGACTGACAGCAGAGGATATGTGTGTATGTTTGTGCATGCATAAGTGCTCATTAAACTGTCCAAATGACTGCTATTAGGACAGCAAACCCACATCCACGCTGTGGATGTTTCCGAGAATTGCCACTGACAGCGTTTCTGTCACAGAAGGTGGAAATGTGTTTCAGTGGTTATTTCTGATTTGCAGGTGGAGTGTAATGTGGAGGATGGGTCAGGTGGCATAGTGTTTTTTTTATTATTATTATTTCTTTTCTTAGAGACATGAGTAATCACATTGTAGCCTGTCATCCTGCAGCCTGTTCAAGGAAGTGTAATTCCAGCCCGCCTGACTGCAGCAGAATCCCCCAGATCCCCAGAGGCAGTGTAAGCTGCCATCTTGTCTCTGCTCTGAGCTTCACTCAGGTAGTAGAATCACAGGTTTGGCTCCACTTTTCTTCTCTGTAGCAGTGCACATGGATTTTCTCTTTCCACCACAGAGAGTAAGGTGAGCTGGGGTCAGGATATGTAGGTCTCCATAAAGTCAACACAAACAAATATGGCAGCAGGAAATGACGCTGTATGTTGGATGCACTGTCGACTTTCCTCACAAATTTCCATCTCTACTTGAGTCAAGACACAACAAAACATAAAAACTCACACAGAAAAAGTGAAACTAAAGTCAAGAGTTACAGCAGCAGTTACAAGATATTGTAAAAACATAGGAGTCAAGCTGCATGAAACTCTCAGCAGGACCTCTGCAGTCGTGCTCCAAGCCAAACTCCCTCCTGACAGCGGTGACATAACAGCAGGTTCTGGGCTTCAAAGCACAGTGATACTCAGTGTGACTGGATCCAACACCGGTGATGAAATGTTTGACATCATCTGATTTATGTTTCAAGCTTAAGTTTTTTTTTTTTTAATTCCAAACTTTTTCTTTTCTTTTTTTTTTTTTTTTTTACATCAACCCACACAGAGTAAAAAACACACTTAAAGTAAGTCACTTACAGACTGTATCTATGTTACACAAGTGATCACAGTTAAATGTAGTTTCACAGTTTCTCCTCTAATGTTGTCTTTAAGCGATTCGTGCTTCATGACAGTCTAATGAGGCAGCAGAGCCTGTTAGCAAGAATGAGCTGTGGGCGGCTTCACATCAGAGCTCTGCATTTTGTGACTCAGCCATTATGTATCACTTTTGGATCTGTTTTTTTTCTCTCTCTCTCTCTCTCTCTTTTTTTTTTTTTTTTTTTAGAAACCTCAAAATAGCAGCTTGAATGAGTGTGTATAAAAACCATTTCATGCTTCAATGCTCTTTAAAAAGTTTTAAACACCACACAGTGTTTACCTCAGATTATTCTTAAGCACAAATGCATTGATATTAAAAGCATGAAATGGCACCTTTGACCCATGTAAGATGTGTTATTTAGCAGATGCTAATGGCTGAGCTAACACCACTGGCTACTCTGCGGGGGGGGCACCTATGAGGAGAGAACCCATGCAGGTACAGGAAGAACATGCAAGCTCCACACTGAAAGTCTCCAAACCTGGGGATCCAACCCAGAACCTAGCAAGGCTAACCGCTGTACCACCATGCCACCCTGTAGACTGTAAATAAAGATGGATGTTTCATGACTAAGTAATTTTTGAAGTTCAGAGTGAGCTGCTCTGCTGTTGCCATCTTTGCAGTGCCTGACTCCACCCCCTAACTACCACCTGTTAGGGGGCGGGACAGTTATCATTCACTTAGCTCATTGCTCATTCATTAGCATTAACTAAGCTACAGAGACCACACCTGTTTTTATACCAGATGGGAGTCTGTGAGGACTCACTGTGAACCAAACTTTGAAAGTTTGATATTGGCTTCATTTTTCAGCCTTGGAAGTTGCCTCTTGGTTACAACAACCCTATAACTTTCGTGTTCTTTATTTATCCCCGTAGATACACTTTGGAGCGTATAAAGTACATTTACAGTTGGTTATTGATCTTGGGGGCAGATTTATGTGCATGTTCGGTGCAGCCGGGGAAAAATGAGCCCGTCGATCCACAGTTTTGACTCGACTCTGCTGCTTTTGTCAGATTCTATTTCTGTGAAGGAAATAACAGATGTAACCCCCGGATGTTGCCCGTACGTGAATAAAGGCGCTGAAAATAGTGATTGACAGTTAATATACCCGAATCAGCATGTTTCTTTAGAAGTGCTGAGCACAACAACACCACGCGATCACAAGACAGTCAGAAAGCTGCCGCGTTGGTGATGCAGTGTTAGTTCACCCCGGGGGATGATTGAAAACCTGCTTTCCGTCTCTGCGTGCTCGCTTTGAGTTTGATTACTTTCCCCACGATGGACTCTCCAAGTGCATCCTGGAATTGGTTCTGTCTGTGTTATTTTATGTATGAGTAAACAAATACCTGTCACCAGTAGCAGTGTTGAAAGAGTTCAATACACAGCGTGGGGTATGATTGGACCGACTCTTTATCTCTAGTAACAAAATATCATCGTGTGCTTTCTGTGGAACGGGATGATAAATCTTATCCAGTATTAGGTTGTTGATGCTCCAGTTGGGGAATCATCAGGGGAAATGTGTGTGGGCAGTACTTTAACATCACCGGATCATTTTCTGAATTGATTTTTCGTAGATATTTTTATAATCATCAGCAGGAAATAAACACGATCCCATTGTTAATGCGCTGCTTCTCTATATGCAAGAAACGTCCACTGCATCTGTAATAATTTCAATTTCGATCAGCTCGGTTTCAGATTATGATGTGACCTCCATTACTTTAGGAAAAAGAGAGAGACCTGTAATGGGAGTATCCATCGTCAAGCAGATATAGGCTTCCTTTGTATCTGCTGTCAGGAGAAATGGAAGAAGGATTGAGAGGTCAGTTGACCGAAGTGACCGCAGGGATGAAACCTCAAGTCCTGACTGACCCTAAAAGCAGAAAAGAGCTGTGAGATCCATTTCCTGTGCGCCTGGCAGGGTTTTTTTTTTTTTTTTTTAAAAAAACCTTGTCTTTATCTTTAGCAGTACAATATTGTACAAGAGTGATTTCGAATGACAACACTCTGACAAAAGCTCCTCTTTGAGACGAACATCCAAGCGGGAAAAATGTCAAAGGCTGTTTCAGCTTCCCCTCTATACAGCTTGGGATTTCCCAAAGGTGGTGGTTGCAAGCTGTACCATGAGCTATAGACTGCCTCAGTAGCTAAAATATATCAATCTCCCCTTTTTTGTCTTCCAGTGGCAGTGGATGTGTTACACAACCTGCTTTGAAATCCTCCAGATCAAAAAATGGAGAATAATGGCTCCTTAGATTTCGTCAGCCTGATGCCTGTTGCTCGGAAGAAATCACACAGCAGCTACGTACGCGTGTTAGTTAGAGCGTTAAAATGACCACAAGAGACAAAAGGCAAAAGACTCAGAGGAGTAGAACATGAAAGACACAACCCGCGGAGAGATAAGGAGAGAAGGAGGGATTGTGTTTTCCTGCAGCAGGACAGTTTTTTTTAACTGTATTTACAAATGAAAAATGTGGCTGCAGTGGAGCTATGTAGACGCACTGTGTTTGCCCAAATTAAAGCTATGTCCACCCACAGGACTCCAGTGTTTACACCCTCCAGCTCATTATGTTTTACATCAGAATCTAATCCATTTATCATGTGGTAAGTGGTGTGCAGCTGAAGTGTGCAGTTGAGGGCCTGATAAGATTTCTGGGTAGCGAAACTCTATCAGAAGAGAAAAGTTTAACCCATGGTCTAACGTACCTTGAGTCCGATTAGAGGAGAGTGGGTGAGTTCTGTGTTTCGTCTCTTCTCAATAGAAACCAGGCAAAGCTAGTAGGTGTTCGATGCCTCCTATTATGTGTTGGGACCCTATTTGTACTGTTGACGAAGTATGGTGCTGTTCTGAGCATTATCTGTGGCTATGAGTGGCTTTTTTGTTCACAGTTGGCTCTTGGCTGCAAAGACAGCAGTCTGTGCTGAAGTCACTACAACTAAAGAAGTTTACAGCCGGCAAACTTGATCTCTCAAGTCTCACGGTGTGTTAGACCATGGGTTAAACTTATGCTGGAATATCCCTTTAACCACCAAGCCAAAGCATCCACCTCCACTATATAGAGTGCACAGTACAGTGTCCTCCAGATCCTCAGTGCAGAGCATTGTTCCTTTGAGTTCTCAGGGCTTTTATTTTGGAATTCCATCACTCAGTAACACCAAGTATGGAAAGTATAGTTTGTAATCTTCTAGCATGTTTACATATTTCACAATCTCCACCATCATTATGTTCAGTGAGTCACATCTTATTTCCAGGTTGAGGTTAAACGCTCGCACACACACATTCAGCTGCACTGTAACCTTGACAATATGTCTGTTAACGTTTCAGCAGAGACAGGACCGGGGCTAACGTCCATTACGGCCGTCTGCCCACACATGACTGTTGTTGACACGATCAATATGCCTCAGTTCCAAGATGCCTCATCCACGCAGGGAGGGCTCCGTGACCTTTACTGACACAGTGTGCAGAAATAGTGGGAGTGTTACTTGGTAATCTTCTAAGACCCTTTATCTGGCAGTTATTAAAACAAGCCAGCAAAGAGACTCTGCTATTCGGGCTCCGTTAGGTGTAGCCCCCAAAGTGTCAGAGCAAAAAGCAATCTAGAAACACTCAGCTCAGGAATAGCAGTCAAAACCTCAGCTGCTTCGAAGATGATTACTCTTCTGCTTGTAAAAGGATGGAGCAATTAAAGACTTTTCAAGACTCATTTGAGGGAAATGAAGCCACAAACAATGTGAAATAAGTTTTTTTTTCATGTCATTGCCAGTAGAGTTTGGAGCAGGGTATGGCAACAGGGAAAGCCCCAATTAGACAGCGACAAGCCTGATAATGGAGGGTGACAGCGTTGTGCAGCCTGGAGGGGGACCTTTTAGCTGTAGACTGAGCTATCATGGAGGCTGCACAGTGAAAAGCACAGGAATGTAACTATGAAAGCTGTTTTTCTTCGAAGATTTGTCCTATTTCTTCTATTATTTTGAGATACAGTGAAGCCTGTCTTTGAGGCTCATAGATCCTTGTCTCTGACTGTAATCTGACTCCCTGCCCAGAGGATTGTGAGTGCACATTTGCCAATTGCTTCAGCTGACAGCCGAGCTCTTCGGGGAGCTCCACAATAGAGCAGGTATACGGCTTATGACAACACAGCTTAAAGGTTCTTCGTCTCTTGTCGGCTTGTTAAGACCGTGTGTGTTTGACACCGTGTGCCAGGCATGGTGACAACAGTAGTATGTTAATTCCAACGTGCCACCATCTTCCCCAAGTGTCCCCGATCCTGGAGTCCCACAGTGATTTATCATGTGCTGCATATCAAGTGTGTGCCTTGGCGTGTAGCTGAAGCAGAGAGGAGCTGCCCCTGGAGCTGTGCTATTTACAGCAGCACATGATAGCTTGAAATGATGGCACTGTCATTAAGTCATTGCTGTTATTGATCCTTTTTTTGTGCATTTTATGATACATGTCATAGAAAAATGTCTCATCACTTTCTTCCGGAAGATTTTTTTTTAAATATTATGAATTATTTTAAAAGATTAGCACTTCAACTTAGCGTTAATATCAGTTCAGAGGTTTGCAGAAATTGTTCATTTTGATTTAATGCTAATAGGGTGCTCAACAGGTGGTGGACATGCTAAACTTTGTAGCCTACCTGCTGTTAGCTCTGTTATTTTTGTCATATTAGCATGATTATGCTAGCTCAATGCAGCACTATGCTATATACATTCTCACACAGCTGTTAGCATAGGTTTACACTGTTGTTTGTCTATTAATTAGCAATATTGCTAATAGTTTCGCTTGATTTATGGTTCCATAAGAAAAGCAAAGAGTAATTGTATTGATTTACCAACAGACTTCTTCTCAAATGTTTATCGTTGTAGTGAATTTAATGAGTTTGGGTTCAGTAGAGGTTTTCTGGGGACCTCGCTAATCAGATAATAGATATAATTGATCTTTTTCAGTAGTGATGTTCCAGGACCAGCTCCATTAAAGAGTGTTTTAGCCTTTGGATGAACACAACCATTTTCATTTTCAAGACAACATTCCCGTCCTCCATAAGGGTTGTTTTTAGTAAACTGCCATATTTCCCTCCAGCTTTCTTCCTTAATGACAGTTCATGTTTCAAATGTGTATTTTTATACTTGCATGTCAGGACAGACTCTCATGACTCTCATCCCCAGAGGAGGTGCTGTCAGCTCATTTGTCCCCTTAAGGAGAGTATTTAATGTAACCAATTAATTTGACTTTTCTGTTGTGTTCACTACCACTCAGGAAAAAAAAAACTAAAACCAATGATGTTATTTTGGTGCAGCATGATTTGCATTTTTCCAACATAAAAGAATTCACTCCTTGCCAGTTTAGCTTTCTTCGAGCGTCTTGCAGGGATAGAGCTGCGATGACCAAACCCTCATTTCGAATGCACAAAATGTCACTCTTTTTCTTCTCCTTGTTTGCAGCTCATTTGCAGTTTAAGTGGCTGTTTGACCAAACTGGCTCACGGCTAAATTCCTCTGCTACAGTCTTACAGTATCTGTGTTGGAGATGTACAGTACAGAGGAGTGAGTGAAAATGTGTGATGTACATACATATCCTCAGGTTACCGTGTTGACGTGTGGCCCTCGTACTCCCACTATTATTGCGATGGGTCATTCCTAAGTGTTTTATCTTAGCCAGGGGTTTAATGAGGAATTCTTATCTGCCCTTAACAAGATCTCTCAAAGCAGAATCACATATTCCCACCTAAACACACATTAGCTTTGCTCCACAGAAATACACACACACCCATGCCTCTCATGTCCCACATTATTATATGTATTATCACTGCTCCTATCTGTGAAAGGTTGGAGCTGGCCTCACAGATTAGGACCGTGCGCTGATCAAACATGGGCTTTCAAACCTAAAATCAATTTGTTTGAGCTCTTTGATAAAACAGAACTGTGTGTGTTTTTCTTCTTAAGGGATTTAGATGGACAGAGGGATGCATTTGAGGAGACGTGCAGGCCAGCATGAAAACACATGAACACACACACGCACAGACGCATGCACACTCGCTCAGGTGCAGGTTTAATAAGCACAGCCTCTGTGTTTGCACAGCCTGCCTCAGTGGGATCATGTGAAGAATCACACTGATAAAATATTATTGAAAAATATATTTTTTTAAGAAAACAACACTGCTTTGATCAAAAACTGATATTAAGTGTTTCATGTGTTCAACAGTCACCTGTTTTCACTCTGGTGTTATTTTTAATCTGTGATGCTTTTGGCAGCTTCAGAAACACTGACAGAAAGACAAACAGGAGTGTTGATCAGCGCCGGAGAAAACCCAGAGAGGATTGAGAGGCTCCAGCCAATGAGCACTTAGAGGCACTAAGCCATGCCCACTGCACATCTGTACGATGACGTCAGAGTCCAGTGCACTGCAGCACACAGGCAAGTCCCTCTCTGATGTGACTGATGTGCAGGAGGGCTTAGTAACAGCCCCTGATGGCAAAGATCCTGCACGTCCACACCGCACTCGCCGGCTCTGTGGTGACACTGCAGCAGGTGGAGCGCAGATTGTCACAAGGACGGAGGCTGTTACAATGTGGTCGGTCCTAATATATAACATTCACTTCTTACACTTGCACTTGCAAATTTAAAACCAAAATGAAAAGATATGGTTTTCATGTCAGAGTCAAAGAAAATGTACCTTTACTAAAGGAATAGTTCAACATTTGCTGCCTTGTGTTTAATGTTAATGGTTAATGGGCTGCACTTACAGCTCTGCTCTGGTCTTAACAACCCAACCACTCAAGTGCTCTACAATACTACCCACATTCACCCAGTCACTCTCACACTCATTAGGGGCAGTTTGGGGTTCAGTATCTTGCTGAGGACACTTTGATACCCGACTGTTAGGAACCGGAGATCAAACCTCCGACCTCCTGATCCTGAGCCACAGCCACTCGTTGTGCAACTTCAGCTACATTTCCTCCCCCTGTGCTTGTGTGTTATCAGCCAATCAGACAGCTCAACTTCAGACCCCATCTGGAGGTCTCTGCCTGGCTCATTATCCTGGGTAGATCAGGGCTAGTGACTCAGTCACTTCCCAGCATGCATCTTTATTCAAGTGACAGGGAAAAGAAGGGAAAAGATGATGAATTTTGGCACTTTTTTGAAGTCCGCTGCTTTAATTCCCACTGATTATTATTCCTGGTGGTCTTCTTAAAAGCATTTGATGTCACCTTATTATCACACATTCAAGGTTTAGCCCACAGTGGATATCTGGTATTATAGTGCAGCTGTGAGTTGAATTATTTTTGGTTTGTATTCCGCGGTCAGGAGTGAAACCTCGGCTCAGTCTGGTTAATGGGATCTGCTTCTGCACAGCTGGAAATGCTGTTAACCTGCTATGTCAAGAGCAAATACTTTGAAGTCTCCCAGAACCAAATCCCCTCCGAAGAGTGTGAGTTCAACCCACTCAGCTTAATCAAGCTTGCTGAGCTGTGGCTAACGGCACCAAATCAGGCCAGAGCATGAACTGCTGGGGTGGTTCCTATAGCGACAGAACCGGAGTAAGAGCTCAGTACTTTGCTTTATGATCCAATCATCTGTCCACTTCTTTATGATACATAATGTTAAGTTGAATCCTGGTTCCCGGTTCAGTGAAATATAGAAATTGTTGTTGACATGTTTCTCTCCATCTAAAATTGCAGATTGCCTCTTGTTGATGCATTTGCCTCAAATTGGTTGAAGCAGTTGTATTTCAAAGAAACCTTCAAAGTGCATCATCAAAAGACAGATAGATTAAAAAAAATGAATCAATCAATAGAAACCTAGTCCATGACAACATCTCCTGGTCTTTGGAAAAGCTTCTAAAGTGAGAGCGAGTGGATGGGGTGGAAACGTTGCAGCTCTTTAATGGACGGTGACGTGGGAAGAAGACATCGCTGCGCAGCTCTGTCTTTCAGGAAAGTGCATTTGCAAGGAAGGCAAATGTGTTTGTAAAGCACATCCTCATGCAGAGAGGTCATTTAGAGTGCTCAACAGAAATAAAAGCAGCATTGAAAACATTAGTAAAAAGCACAGTAAGAAGACGGTATATGATTATAAAACAGGTTATATCGAATTAAAGTGTACACGAATGTGAATGCAGTGAAGAATAGACCAGTTTTAGCTTCTTTGGTTACACTTGGGGAGGTTGGGAGCTGGTTCCAGCTGTGGGCAGCTCCTGCAGATCTCAGAGACCTGTAGCAAGAAGGTTCAGGGTTCGAACCCCAGGCATGAGGCCTTTGTGTGTGGAGTTTACATGCTTGCATGTTCTCCTTGGTTCTCTCCAGGTATACCAGTACCAAGGACACGCACATGAGGTTCACTAGTGATTTAAAAGCGACAATAGGTTTGAAAATGAGATGGTTTTCTCTTTATGTTTGATTTGTGACAGACTGTGATAGACTTCACTCCGGTCTTCCTGGTGACCTTGCATTGATAAATGGTACAGCAATTGATGAAAACTGGAGATATTTTAGCAGCAAGTACAACTTTGGAATCTGAAAGGGAAGCTATAGCAAAAACCTGATGTTTGGTTGTAGCTGTCTGATGCTCTTATTTGGTGAAGCAGTGAGGAAACCAGTGTTGTAATAATGAAGGATACAGAGGTTTCATGTTTGGACACAAAGTCTCTGACCGCAGGAATGTTTTTGAGATGCCAAAACACACTCACTCAGACTGTTAATGATGATTACCTGAAAATTTGGAGTCCATTGTTGGATGTGTGTGTCTGCCAGCTGGATGAGTTTGGTTCCAAGGCAAAGAAAAAAAGACTCAGTAAAACTTATGTGTGTGCTTTAGTGAAGGTGAAGCACCTTTGATTAAACACTCAATCACTCAAACTGCCTTCTATCTATCATGTTGACGACGTCGACTCAAACCACAACTGGTTCTCAGTTCAAGTCCCAGCGGCGGCTCTGACATCCGTACCATAAAACAAGAACGGCAGCCTTTCATTGTGCGACCTACATTTTACTGTTCACAGTTTTCCTCTGGTGCTGAGAAATTCAAAGGGACTCTGGATATAAGCTCCAAGTGAACAGCCAAGGCCGTATATTTCAAACACTGTGTTTTACCTTCTGCTGCTCCACAGAGAAAATTGCCACAGTTAAGGAATTCAAGCATCCGTCTCCTCCTTCAATCAATACAGAGCTGCACTGTAAAACATGCACAACACACTCACTGATCAAAATGAATTTCCAACATTTCTTTCAGTCGACATTTCAAATGAGGACGATAGGTATTTTTGAAATCAGATTTCTTCAACGTTCAAAAATGATTTGATATACAAATCACAAACTGGTTCGAGAATATTGATCATGTAATTTGAACAAGGGAAACGCTACAAAATATTACTTATAAACATAAAATTATGTCAATGCTTTGCATTGAATTAATGTCTAATATTAGTTGTGTTTTTCTTTACTTATTTTTTAAAGTTGAGCTAATGTTTCATTTTTTCAGTGTAACCTACAAGTCCAATACATGTAATATTAATAATGATCAATTTTTCAATGCATAGTAATATTTTTGTTTTCATTTTAGATAATTTTTAAAAATTCTTTTATTTTATTCTTTTTCTTTAATCACAGTGGCCTTTTAAAGAAAAACAACAAACCGGAAATGTGCTTCAAGCTGCTCCTCAGACCACATGAAATGATGTTGTAACAACGGGACATTTTTTTACAGTGTAGAAAAGAGGAGCGCGCGCGTGTGTCGCTGCTGCCAATCGAGGCAGACAGTGTGTTGCTGGCTGAGCGCGGCTCTGATGCTCTCACTGATTATTGGTGAAGCCAGAGGAGGAGGAAGGTGATAATCCAACGCACAGACGGAGCTGAGCCATCCGGGAGAGGCTGGCACAAGCTGCTTGCAGCGGGGCGTCGGGAGACCATGGAGTCGGTGTCTCTCCGCGGGTTGTTCCCTCCAGGCAAAACGCTACTAAGACACATGCAGTAGTAGATAAGAGTCATCTCCACTCGAGCCGGGGAGGACGCGTTTGACAAAAACCGGAGAGTTGCCTTGTTTTTTTTTGTTTTTACCCCTCCAGTCGAACCGGAGCGCTCCACCTTCTGATGCCGGGAGTAGAGCGTCGGGTCACGGGCTGATCCGAGTCCTCGCCTCGGGAGTTTCTGAGAAGCACGCTGCAGTTGATTTCGTATATTTTCTTTTTAAAAAAATATCGTTTGTGGATTGTTAAACCCATCAAAGAGATTATGATCTTCTCTGACATGAGCACGGGGACCAACTCCCCCAAGGTGCACCCGCCGAACGGGACGAGGTTTTACACATTCCAGGCAAGTGACCTGTGCGGCTCCTGTAGCTGCTGCTGCTGCTCCTAATGCTGCATGGGATTCCTCTATATGCTCTGTGGGCTTTTATTGTGGAGGTGTGTGAACGTATGCAGAGCAGTGAGTGTCGGGTGTTTCCTACCTGCAGGTGACTCCCATGGTTCCACACTCCTCATGTCCCCATGACTTTGTACTGGATCTTGTGCAGTGCAGTGCAGTGCAGCCCGGTTTTTCTTTACTGTTGTGCATTTTTGAAAACATGCATGTGAATGAGTGGATTCTCAGGGGCACAATGCATGTGCAATCAGACACCATATATTCCTTTAGGAAATGACACCAAGGACTTATTGTTATATAATCTTATACTTTTCAGATCTGAAAAACAGAAAATGCAAAAAGGATTCCTCCGCTTTCACATTTGAGCGTGTTAAATAAAACATCAGAGCGTGGAATCATGAGAAACTAGAATTCAGAGTTGATCTTCATCTCACTACTGTATAATGATGTTGAGTTATTCATGGTGAGCCCACTGTATCTCAGTCCTCCCTCCCTGTATATCTATATTTGAACTGTGCTCTAATTCCCTTCCACTCTCCCTGTTTTTTCCAAAGAGGAGTATAAGGACAGATGTGCACGGTGCCCTACATTGATTACTGTACGCCGCCCGTGCATATTTCAGCAGTGCCCAGGGTCCATGCATGGCAATGAAGCAGTGTCAGTGGGTATTGATCGACTCCTGTAACCGAGCCAGCGCTCCACTGTGGGTGGAAGGGAAAAGATGGGAAGGAAGTGAGCTTTCTGTCTTTCTCACAGCAGCGTTCAAGAAGCTTCTGGTTGTCTGTTTGTTGCATTATGGAAAAAAAAGAGGTGATGACTGGATTTTTTGTTGTTCTTTTTTTTTGTATCCAGGTGCAGTCAGCATGATTTCATAAGCTTTGCAAGAAGATCGAGTGCAAAGTGGTTTGTGGGTTGCTTGTCAAGTGAGCTGAAGTGCTGATGGGAGCTTCGGTTTTTAGATGAGGTGTTTACATGGAAATACACCTGCCTCATCAGTCTAATCACAATCTGGGGCAGCAACACAGCCCAGCGTCTCAAGCACATACTCGTGAAGTTTTGCCAGTGTGGTGATATTTCAGACGACTGCTTGTCTTTACAGTAAACAACGAGGAAAGGCCCAGGAGTGCCAAAGCCTGATACAAAGCCTCTTGCCTCTTAAATCACCTCATCAGATATCTTGTTTGTCTGCCGAGCCTGCGACTTTCCCATTTGAAGATTTTTCTCCCCTCCCTTCAGAGTTTGTCTGGGGCATTGTAAACCTCAGCTTTGCCTTTTCATGTCAAATCATTAGTGTAGAAAGGCTCCCTGAGGGCTCATACCTGTTGGAAGAAGCTCCTCTGATATCGCAAAATCAAAGGCTCACAGATTATAGTCCCAGGAAATCCCCATAAAACTGAATTGTAGGGAAAGTCAGTATCGGGCCGCATCAGTGCATCATAAATCACGAATCATTTTTTTCTTCGAGGCCTTGAAGTAACATAAGATCCATCATGCTCGGTGAGATAAAAGCATGCGTCACTGGATTGAGGCTTTTCTTCCTCAGCAAAACAGCCCCTCTCAGATTGTTTACCAACTCCCAATGATATTCATTTTTATCAGATTGCTCTTCCTTGTTTGCAATTACAAATCGGGCCGGGGCAAATTGAATTAAATTGCAAAGTAGGGTGCCTTCTGAAGCCTCGGCGGCTACATCAGGGTGATGGGAGTTATTCAGTTCCTTTAGTATTCGCTGCCAGTCTCTGCAAACATGTTCCCAGAAGTGTCGGAGTTTGTTCAGTTCGGGAGCTTGCTAGGCCACGGCACAGCTGTGTCCACACTCATCATATCTTTCACAGACTCTCGACTGATATCTCTTGTTGCCATTTGGCGACATAAGGGGTGGCACATGATCACGAAGCTCAGATGAGAAAAGAATAAGAAGCAGCAGGTCGTCCTCGCTGTTGCTGTGTGATTACGTCTGGGCTGGATAGTGATGGATGGCCAAACAAGTGGCCACTCAAGGCCTCAAGCTAAAGCATGCACATAGGACTGCTAACGTGGATGTTTAGCATGTTCACTGTCTTCTTATTTAATTTGTTTGCATAATAGCATTCGGTAATGAGCATTAAATATGGTGTATCAATGATTTTTGAAGGATTGGATGGATAGCACACAATGAAAGGTCAGGGGGTCACATCCTCTGGTAACCATGAAAATGTATAAAATGTGGCCACTTCCCATATTCACTGAGCACCAAACCAAACCAAAATGGTAACCTGGTAACAGGAGTTAGTGTTGTGGTCTTAAGGTCAAGGTCTTGTCTCAGAATCAACTACATTTTTACTTGGACTTGGTCTTGACTCAGTCTCGAAGTCTTGGTCTTGTCTTGGCCTTGGGCTTGGTGTTCTGGACTACAACACTAGTGGGAATACAAGAAAAGCCAGTAGGGTTCATTATCTGGGGAGCATGAGTGTTTATCAAATAACAAGTGCTAGCAGCTCCTTGTTCTGTTTCTGCCTCGAGACAATGAAGAATGTGGCAGTTGTCGGTACATTGTGCTGCTTGTGCCTCCGCTAGTACTTACTGGTCTTGGAGGGGCGTCCAGTGAGTGTCACCTGCCCTGGGAGAAGGTTTTTCCAGGCCGAGCTCTGAACTCGTTGGACCATATTAGTGAGTTCAGCACCCAGAGCCTCAACCATGAGTCTCTTTCATGTCACACGGCCTCTTATTCCCAGAGAGAGCATGACTTTAGTTCCACCTTCTAATTTTTCCAAAGAGATGTTTTTGACACTGCGCTGGTAGCCATCATACAAAACAGGAAGTGTTTGTGTAAGGTCATCATCGTGTTCAGTGTTTTATAGAGTCTCCTCTGGTTAAGAGTCAGCACACAGTGTTTCTGCTCCCTAGGCTGCTGAGATGATGAATGCAGTTCTGGGATTTGAGCTTTCATGAAATCAGCTCGACTCGGTGTGAAAAGTTGAATGGGAAAAGTTCAAAACAAGCAGAATCTGGTGCGAGTTGAACTCCAGACGCCGTCAGAGAGCTGTTTGCTGAAATCAAAAAAGTCATAGCTTGCAATAATTCCCATTTGTTTCACTTTTAAAGGCTTTCCCTTGAAACTGGATCCTTCCTTTGTTAGATTATTAGTCACTTTGTTCATGTCCTTGTGTTTAATATCCCATTGTTCCCATCCCATAGTACCTCGCCAAACACTTTGTCAGGGCTGAGCTACCTGAAAAATGAGATATAATTGTTGCCCAGTATTTGTCCTTGGTTGCCAAATGAGCACGGCATGTGATTAGTCTTTTCAGCTGTAATGTCTTTGCCCTAAAGGTGTCTCTCTCTCTCTCACTCCCTCTCTCTCTCTCTGCCTGTCCCACATGGCCTGTGCAGCCTGTCGCCTCCAGCAGTAGAAGGTAGCATTACAACAAGAGGCTCACATTGTGCAGACACTGGATAATCAGAGCGAGGTAGCGCTGGCGAGTCCAAAACGGAGCTTGGGCAAAGTCGCGGCGAAGTTGGCAGCCAACTTCCAGACAGATTGTCAGATACGTTTTACTTCGTCCCTTTGGCCTTTTTTGTTCACAAGTTTCCCTCCGGCTCCCGAAGAAGGAAACCAATCCTCTGCTCTGCAGTCAACATGGCGTTCAGGGAGTTTATGGGAGGAGTAGGGGGGTCGGATTTGCCTAAAGAGTGTGTGTTTGGGGTCGGGTTTGTCTGTGAGCATCTGTCCTGGGCGCTGTGTTTGTAAGCACAGCCTCCCGGGCAGGCCAGCCCTCCGATTAATCATCAAACTGTTAAAGCCACGCCCACTCCCCCCATCGTCCTCCTGACAGTCTGACTGAGGGCTCCTGTTCAGGACTTGACAGAATAGACGGACGACACAGCGGCACGCGCTGATTAAAAAGTGCTACTTCTCATTTAGGCAGGTGCTTCGCTTCACGTTCAAGTCCAGGCCTCAGATTGAAGTTGTTGTGTGCTACTTAAGATCGGCGCAGTGGCTCTTCTTATTCAGGCGACATCTTCAGCTCCACACAAACACACTCACACCTTTACACCCACGCACCTGAGCGTCCTCGCAGGCCCAGTCCAGTCGGTGCTTATGGAGCCTCTGTGAGACAGGATGACTCATCAGGTGAATGAAAAGTGAGCGCCTACCTATTTTTATTTTTTTTTCTGCCTCGTCACAGTGATGCATTAAATTCCAGTGCGTCCCTGGTGGACACAGTCTGCCTCTGTGTTTATCCTCTCATGGACCTCAGCTGAATCTTTCCTCTCTCTTTTCTGTTTTTCTTTGTCTGCTGCTGTGAAAACTTAAGTCGGTTTATGGGAAACTTTGATAATTAATTCATATTTTCACTTATTTATGAGGCAAAACTGTCAAATATGTCGAAATGTTTCTCTCTTGGTTTCATATTATTGCAAACTGAATTTATTTCAGTTCTTGAGCATTTGCACATTTCCCCCCAATGATTCTGTGTTTTAGAGACGAAATAATTCACACTGAAACAAGTCCATGTGTCAGTCAGCAATCAGCTATCGATTAACTGTCATTTGTTTTGCATTTACCAGTTCCAGTTTTTAAATCAAGAGGATTCAAATAAACCTCTTTGGGTTTTGGATGCTGGATATTATCTGGCAGTTTATGGACCAAATATTTTATGAATGAGTGAAAACTGGCAACAGATGAGCTGAGAATGAGACTATCATTAGCTGCAGCGCTATAAATGATTCATGGAAACATTATAGTGATGCTTTAGTGCATTTTCTATCATCTTTGCTCATCTTACTGTATAAGTGCCCTCTCGCCAGCCGCTGCGTGCCAACTCTTAATCTTGGAAATCCCCATTTGTGCAGCATGATGATGGTGACAGGCTGAACTCCAGGCCCCGCCCCCTTGATCATCTGCTGTGTGCATGTCTTTGGTGACACCGTGCCGTCGTCACATGACCGCATCACATTGACCAGGGGGAAGGAAAGGGAAACATGATTGAACATCCATGGTGAAGTTGTAACCACGGCAACATGTGGCTATATGTCAAAACACACGTCCTCCACACATTTCACTGTAATACACCCAGCTGTAGGAGCGAGCTTATCCCCCACAGCTGTCTGTCTTACCCACACACAGCCCTCCCTTTCTGTGTTGCCCCACCCTTCCCTGTGTCATGTGGACAGGGATTGGTTCAGGGAAGCAACAAAAGGTGGCCATATGCAAATTAGCACAAACACGGCAAATTGATACCCGGTCGACAGATTGAAGCCTAAGTGCTTGACCTTTTATTTGTTACACTGGCACGTGGTAATTGCTTACAAATATCCCTCCATCACCCTCACCCTCACCCACACACACACACAAACACACAGTCCTCTCCCTTTGGTATCTATTTTCTGCCGAATTGTGTGTATACGTGTCTGTGTGTTGTAGGCGTTTGCCCTATTTTCTTGGTCTTTTTTTAATCAGCCCTCGTGCATTTAAAATCTGGCCAGGGCAGATGGGGAAGGGAGTTTGACCCACTTTAATGGATTCCACACCGATTAAAAGGATGAGTGAGCTTTCGAAAGCAAGAGGCCCCCATGTACATGTGTGGGTTGATGTGTTTGTGTGTGCGTGAACAAGGGACAAGAGACAAGGAATACAAGACTGTTTGTGTGTGTGTGTGTGTGTGTGTGTGTTACTCATACTGTAGGTAACTGTTGCTCCGTTCAACCACCCCCACACCCAGGAATGCGTGATTGTTACAGTCACAAGAAATAGTTCACAGTTCAATAGATCTCTGCAATTTCTCCACAAGGAGTGACAAAGTAAACAAACTCTCTCTGTGAAAAGGGCTTTATTGCCCTACAACTTGTCTTCTCAGGCGGTGTGTTTGACCTTCAGGGCTGTGTAGAAGTTCCTGCAGTGTAATTTTTAAAGTTAATAAAACTGAACTATTTACATGGACTAGCCTGAAGTAACTGTAACTTGCTCACACTGCTGCTTCGACAATACTGAGGGTGTAAAAACAGTCACAAAGGCATGCTCGACCTTCTTGTTAGCTTGTAAAGCAGGCTCGCCGCCACCTGCAGGAATGCCCATTAGCAGCATATTCTTGTGACCATAATTTACTATATAAAGTACAACAGGAAAAAAAAAACACATTCCCACAGCTGACTGTCAGTTTTCACATTCCACCACAAATTAGTACCAAATTACCCAGATGCTCGTTTGGAGACGTTCCCACATTCTGTTCAGTTTTACTCAGAAAAGATCACAAAAACAAGATCAATGAGGTGCTGTCTATTTAAAGGAGAAGAGTGCTCAACAAATCCCCCCCCCCCCCAAAAAAAAAAACACAACCCTGCAAATGCACCGTTTGAGTATGGTTTGCAAAAAGCTTGTGGCTGCCTTAAGGAGGAACAAACAGATTTAAGGTTAAAGGTATAAGTCAGGGTTTGTGTGAGGCACCTGTGTATTATCTGCAATAGATTTGTCTTGGACTAGCGCTCCTGCCTTTAGCTCTGTCTGACTCAAACTGTTGATGTGTGTCATAATACAGTGTGCGATGTGTGTAGTAACACACTGGTAAAGAGAAGGTAGAGAGTTGATGGTCACAATTTTTTGTCTGATAACAAAAACGCCTCGTCCTTTCATGTGAGACTCAGATTCCTTCCGCTCGTTATCACACATCATCCTTTAATCTCCTGCCGTAGTATCAGCCACTGTTAGCACATGTTGAACAGTGGAGCATATTTGATACAGAGCTAGTAGCCTCATGCACACACAAACACACACACACACGCAGATCCCACAGAGATTTTAAATTGGAGTAGGGTGCATGCACGGGCCAAGCCACTCACTTCAATAGATTCTAGTGCAGCAACATCCTCTCTTCATTGATGCAATTATGGTGTAACCCTTTGCCTGGCTTACTGCGGCAGCCTGATCTCATTTATCCAACAATGTGGAATTGAAAGGTAGAGGTAGTTGTTTTTTAGCGAGCGCCGTGACAGAACAAGAAGCTGTGAATTTATCGTTTTTATTTTCCATGGTGAAATCAGACAAGTGTGCGAAGGAGCGAGCGAGCGTCAGGTGAAATGACAACTGACTTGTTAAGCGTTAATTTGTCAGTGGGACTGAAATCAATCCTGTAGGGTCCAGCTGTTAAAGGTGTCCTCCGAGGAAAATAAGGTTACGTTTTATTAGGACAGATAGGAGCCTCGAGGAAAAAAGTTTGGACCTGGGCTTTGCTGTGAATCAGCCTCACCTTCACAAATGATTCTCATTAGGGACGTGTCAGCAGGTATCGGCTTTGTGACTGGGTTAAAATAGCTGCATGCTGGCTGCTCTGGGTGGAGGAGGAGGGAGGGGAGGGCATAAGAGAGGGAGATAGTAGAGCAGTGAATCATGGCTCGTAATGGAACCAGCTCTACCTCAGTGCTGATCATCTCACTGGAGACTCATTCAGCCATTGACGTTGTGTCATTTCCCCCAAAGATTCAATGCTGAGCGACGGAGCGGTCCTATAGGAAGTCTCATTGGACATGACGTACAGCGGTGCAGAGTAGAACCACGAGGACCATGCTTCATCTTTCTGTCTCTGTCCCATCCCCTCCTGACAAAGACACACTCCTGTCTTACAGCTGTCCTGTGATGTACAGCAGTGCAGGGTCACGTCTTCACTTCATCCAGAAAGAGCCACATGGTCAACATATCCGTCACCTCCTGCTCCTCCTTAACACTTGGACAAAGTTCATCAGACCCTTTGGTCTTATAATTGTCTTCTAATTTCCTCCATTGTAAAAGTTGACAAACAACCAATTTTACTGAGAGAGTAAAAGTTAGAGATGAATACCCCCTGCTGGAGGAGGACTCAGACCAACTCAAATGGCCTCAGAGTCATAGTCAGATGTTAAAAAGAAAAGTTTCCACCCAGTAACTCACTGTGTCTGTCAGGTTAAACAGACTCTTCAGTCTTTATCATAATCAGAGTTACAGGATGACATGATGGAGAAGAACGCTGCTGACTCTGCGGTCGTCTCATTGCACTCGTTGGTTCCTCTGTTCATGCTGGACTTCAGCCGATCTCTATCTTTTTCCGCCGACCCTCTGTCTGGGAGAATGGCCGTTCGCTGTCCGTGGTGCTGAAACTGGAATAGCCTCCGCTCCATAAGGCACTGCTCCATGGCTGTTTAATTTTATAGCTGAGCTCTGTGATGGGAGTGGTGGTGGTGGAGGTGGGGGCATCTGAGGCCTTCTGATATACTGTCATTTACTCTTCACCCCTCTTTGTTTTTTCTCCCCCCCCCCCCGCTCTCCCCCACATGCCTCCTCCTCTGATTGTAACATATGTCTCAATTTTGTTTCACTGCAGCGCGGCTTTGATTAAAGGGCGAAGCGCAGTCCATTTGTAGGCCGACAACTTTGCTACGTCGGGAGATTCATTCATCCCAAGTCTCTCCACAGCCGGCTGCTGCTGCTGCTGCTGTGTCTCCGTGCCTCTCCCTTTCTCTCACCCACTCCGCCAGTTTGCAACATTATGTTTTCCCCCGCAGTCGTTCACATGAGGTGATCCTGTATGCTGTGGCCTTTGTGAATAATGCAGTGGCAATAAAAATCCATGCTATGTTCAATTACAGCAGCTTTGGCTGTCTCCTCTTTTTACTGCTGCTCTCCCTCGGTCTGTGTGTAACTTTGTCGGCGTGTGTGTGTGTGTGTGTGTGCTGATTATGGCAGAACCAAGCTATAAAGAAACCAACAACATTAATTTTATCCGCATTTATTTCTGTATTACACTTTGCGATGGTGTCTAAAAGCAGCTTGGCCTGTTACAAACTGTAAAAGCAAAACAAGCTTTTACTCAGCGTTGCTATCGTCTTTACACGTTTCTTTTCTCCTCCCTCCCGGCTCTCCACTGTGACCTTTACCATAGATCTAAAGCATGTCGTCTCACAGTCAATAGACAAATGAGAGACGGTGTACTTAATTAGCAGGGCATGCCAAAGAAAGCAAAACCTCTCCCTAAGAAAGGAAGTCAATACGTGGTTATTACACACTCCCTGACCTCTGACCCCCGGCCCCCTCCTATAAACCAAGACAGCACAAGAAAAAAAAAGGTGCATCCTTGCTGTGGCTCTACATTCCTCTTAAATGAAGCAAAGCCAGTTAACAGCTTTAAACACTGAATGTTTCACATGATTGTGTGAGTACAGAAACAGACTATGAAAGCAAATTCATCTGCTCTATAAAACAACTGGGTTGTAAAGTTTACAAGGTCGTGGAGGGACTCTGCTGATGCTTTATGTGCCCTTTATGCATCTGTGGTTTTTCACCGCTCCTGTTCACACAGACACGTTCGTGTAAGACTGTCAGAGAAACCGGATTTTAAACAGACAGGAGCCGTTTTGTAGCCCACAGTTATGTTTTCCCCTCTCATCATGCACTGAAATGAAACCCTCCCAGATCAATACCTCCGCTTGTATAAACTGCACTCGTCCCAACACCACCAACTCAGCACCCAGTCTGTTTTGTTCGTTTTTTTCCCTTGATCACCGGTGAGCATCTGTGTGTTGTCTAGAAAACCAACAGAGAACTTAATTATCACAGCTCCACGATCCGGTGTCTGCTTGTAGAAACAGTCTCACTGTGGAGACTGTGGAGCTGAGAGACTTTTTTTTTCTTTTTTTCGGGGTGTGTGTGTGTGGAGATGATTTGTGCCAACAGCCCTGCAGCAGAGCTGGGAGCGTCCAGCCGCTCAGGACTTTTTTTAATGAAAGTGTGTAATGTCGTCGCAGGCAATAAGTCTGTGGAGGGACCTGCTGCAGACCGGGGTGTGAAGGGAGGTGCTGAGCCAGTTTACCAGGGGGCACAGCAATTAACATGGAGAGATATTGAGGGACAGATTAGATTGGCTACCTCTCTCTTATGCTTGTTTATCTTCTGCAATAATTGTTTTGGGGCCTTTGGAGAGAAAACATCTCGTTCTTACACCACGCAGCTTCCACATTATGTTAATGAAAACATGCTGCGTTCACTTGCTCGGTCATTATAGCATCGCTCGTGGCACTTGTACATATATTTGCGCTGAACTTGTGCAGATTTTTTTTACAGTTGTGGCGTGAACCACATGTAGATTTCCAGATGTTGCAGCTGCTAACAATCCCACTTAGTGTTCCCTGCTGTAGATAATATGCTAATCTCTGGATCTCTCTGTTTCCTGGTCGGCTGCAGGTATGAATTACTTCTTGTGATATCAGTTTACAAAAATGACACTCAGTGACAACAATCTCCTGCTAGCTCTCTTTAATGAACTGAAAAGCGTCTGACCCTCTGTGGCAGAGGCTGAGAGTAAAGCACAAGTGCGTCTTGTTCCATCCACTGGAAAAAAAAACCCAAAAACCTTTTGTATGTAGAAGTTGATGACACACTGCAGGTTGCAGCTGTTTGAGTTCATATATCAGGGGAGCTCTGCATCGGTGCACTTCAGCTTCAGGTTGCACTAAAGGTGAAGTGTGCGTTCAAGTGCTGCCAAAGGCTGTAAAAGCAGTGCTGGAGCTGGAGTGAAAGTGGAAAACGAAGCTCAGCGATGAAGAAGGAGATGAGCTCTGAAGTCATGATTGCAGTAATCAGTCAGATGAATTTTGTTTTGCAGTGAAATTAAAGAATGTCTAATTTTCTGGAGGGTCCTTAAAGGAAAGCTGGGAGTCCCTGGACCCCGACTCCAACATGCACGAGCTGCTCCCTCTCTGTCTCTGTCTCTCTCTCTCTCTTTGTAATAAGGTTGATGCCGACACAAAGCAGGCCACAGACTGGCGTTGGCTCTGTGATCTGCGCTAATGTGAGCTGACAGCTAGCCTGGCATGGCATGGTTCTGACCAGGTCCTGTGGCCCTGCAGGCTCCTCCAGCCCCTCCACACTAGAAGAAGGCGGGGTGGGGGTTAGGCGGGGGCACCACCTGCTACACAGCGATCACTTTTTTAACGCCGTGACACAGGCACTGTCCGCCCTACAAAGACCTCTGCATCCAACCCCTCGGTTGCCGTGGAGACAGTGGCTGCGGCTCCTGTCTCTCTCTCTCTCTCTCGAGCCTGGCAGATCAGCTTTGCCACACCCATGGGTGTCTGGAGTGAGAGGAGGAGATTAATGCAGGAGGTGGAGGAGCTGATCAGACCTGTTAACACAGAGAAGGAATCTGAGCTTTATCAAGCAAAACAACATATTTCCTATTACAGCTGAGCCGTGATTCAACACATGCTATCTCATTATCTGTTGGAGCATCATGTGCTGTGGGAATTGTACAACATAGGGCTATTGATTTCAAAGATTGAACAGTGTATTGACTGAAATGAATCCATCTGAAAACTGACTGCAAACGGCAGAAGCTGCACGTTATTGACGAACGAAGCAGAACTGGAGGAAAGAGTAGTTTTCTCTTTCTCTTTTGAAGTGATGATCTGCTGAAGAGTTTCATTTCTTTTTTTCTACTGAGGAAAATCCAAACATTTCAAATACAGCTTGGATGAGCTGAAGGTCAGGATGTTCCTCAGTGTTCGAGTGTTTTCTGATGTGATGCTAAAAACAAACCGAGGGGCTTTTGTGAGGCGGCAGCAGCAGAGAGAGCGAGAGCGAGAGCGAGGAGAGATTCTGGAGCTACTGATGGATTCAGTTCAGCCGGCTGTAAAAATAAATGGATCACTAAAGAGTTTGTTTTGGGTGCATTCAACAGGCGGCAGCCAGATACATACAGTACAGGTTCTGCACAGATGTTGTCCTGGCTAATCTTGTCCCACGGTCCATCAGAGGCAGGTATCTTGAGATGATGATGACACATCTGTGGGCTTTGATTTTGAAAATGACTCCACGGGCGTCGGTTATGTTATCTGCCAGCTAGCATTAACTGATTAGTCCCCCCCCCCCCCCCATGTGCCGTGGTTAACCAAAAACAAATCTTGACACCGTTAACTATTACAACTGGAATTTCGCTGCAGCACGGTTTATTATTCACAAAGCCAGTGTAGGGCCTTGCCATTAGCCCAGTGTGTATGCTAACGCTAAGTCTTCCACTGGATCTGCTCTGGTTTGTAAACAGGCAGCGACTCCGAGGGCTGCGAGTGAAGGATTTACAACAAATGGAGAATGAGCAGTCATGCTAAAACCAGATTATTGTTGCCTTCCACACTGAGGAGAATCAGGATTAATATGCTACATACAATATATATATGGAAACACTGAGGCCTGACAGGATACAGTGATTCAAAGCATTTATATTTGTTGTAGTGTCGTTAATAATTCAACACAAACTCTAAAATCTGTGTCTTATTTTAAAGAATGCAGTGAATTATTAATGGAGGTCGGTGCAGGTATGTTGGCACTCCATTAGATCAGACGTGCAACCTGTGGCTTTTTGGAGGGAAACTCCGAGTGTGTGTTGCACTGAAGGTCACGTATGTATTTAAATTGGCTAAAAACCGCTTTTAGTGAGCGGGTAAAATGTTTGTCCAGGTGTGTCAGCCGTGATCAGGAGGGCATGAAGACCACACGTCTGAGCAGATGAAGGCGGCACAATCGATCTCACTGATCTGAGGAGGACCAGTTTGGTTGATCAGGGCTCTGGACATCCTGCTGTCTGTCTGTTCTGTCTGTCGTTCTGTCTGTCTCTCTGACTGTTGGAGTCTAATGGATTATTCATGTTCATGTTTACATGAGTGCTCCCACTTAAAAGCACTGAAACGATGTCTGCTGCTGCTGCTGCTGCAGCGTAGCTTCCTCTCAGCAGATAAATCCTCTGTTAGCTGCTGGTTGAAGTGTATGTTGTGTGTGTATGTGCGTGTGTGTGTAGGCATTAGCAGCCAGGCTTTTAGTGTGCCACAGGGACAGTGAGTTGTGTGTTTTTTCTGACCCCTTGTCTTTTTTATGATACACAGTGTGTAACTTGAAGCACTGATGAGCTCATCTGCATCAATTTTTAAAAAATATTATTCGAATCATTAAAGTTGTTAAAAACTTTGGAAACACTTTGCGGCGCTGCCTTACATCACTCTCTGACATATTTGATTTCAGGTGGATTTTCTCCTTCGTGTGTCTGACAACTTAAGCCACTTTCACCTGATCATCATGAGCATCAAAGCTCTTTAACTCCTCGTAAAAACCCCCGTTTAGCCTTTTTTATAGGGAGGAGCGCTGACGCCTGATTTAACAGCCGAGCAGCTCCGTCCTGCAGCCGCAGCCACTCCAGCAAAAAAAAACACTCAAGTCCTGACGCTTATAACTCACTTTTACAACTCAGAACTGTTCCATATCCAGCTGTGGATCTGTATATAGACTCTGCACATCTGGGGGCACCTCACCATGCTGTCATAACAAACAGCTGGAGGACTGGACTGTCAGTGTTTTGTTTTTTCTCTTTGTGGCTGGTATTTTCTGTTTCGCTGGGAGGTGATTGAGTGGGGGGGCGGGTGTGGTGTGGTCTGAGCTGAGGAGGTGATTGACAGGCTGCTCAAGCGTTGTGTGAGACTGGGAATCTCTCCAACTACAGAAGCTTTGCCTCATTTTCCTTCACTGTGTCTCTGTCTCACCCTCAACACCAGATATCAAATAAACAAAGGACGATGAATCCCATTTTTCATATCTTTGTACGGTGGCCCTGAGGGTTCAGCTCACTTCGAGAAGACGCAACTAACTAACCCAGCTAACCCAAATTCAGAAAACAGCCTCATCACTTTGACAACACATGGGCTGCTAAAACATTTACCTCATGCATCTTTAGTGACCACCTGCGATTAGACCTCACCTGCAGCATGTTGTGCAAAGAAAAAAGGTTCAAGCTGTTTGAAATGTTAAAATATTGTGGCTCATTATGAAACTGCACAGTCAGCATGTGTTTAAGTTCACACTGTTAAAAGAAGCAGACCTCCTCCAAATGTGGTCTGAGTGAGTGATCAGGTCTGTTGGGTGCGTTCACGCCTGTAATTAGACCTGACCACTTGTGATCTGATCACTTCAGATGGGTGTTGCTGCTTCACGTTTGATTTCATCCACAGCTGCTGAGTCATGTTATTAATACTGAGGCAACATTAGGGAAAAAAAACCTGCAGGTCGGGTTCATGCTCAGTGCAAGAAATCATCAGCAGGTTTTTTTTTACTTCTGGTTTGACAGATTAGTTATGAAGAGGAAAGTTGGGTTTATGTTCTGGAAGAGCTGCCTGTCACGAGACTTTTCCCACAACCAAGCGCTGTGCGTGTTTCTGTGTTTTGTTTTAAGGAGAGTTTGATGTCAGGCCTCAGCGCTGGATGCTGTCAGCTCATCACTTCCTCTCTGAACATGTTGGTTGGAGCTAAGAGTTTCACTCCGTCTCTGGGAGGCATTTCACTCTGCTACCACTGTCTCCTTCACCTGTGTGTGTTTGTGTATGTGTGTGTGTGTGTGTGTGTTTGTTTTGCTGTGTGTGACCCCCCCCCCCTTCTCCCTGATGAGATTTCACACTTTTGTGGTAACAGCGATTACTTTATCCTTGCGTAATGCTGATTTCATGCTTGGCATACGCCTCGTCACAGATGCTGCACCCACTTTTCCGTCACCATTCTTTTTTCTTTTTTTTTTTTTTTAAGCCTTGGTGGCGGCGCCCTTCACTGTGCCGCCATTATCTTTTTTTTTTTTTAAACTCTCTGTTAATCTTCATTAAAATGGCCAGAGGGAGTGAATAGACGGCACGTTATGAGATTAGTGAAAGACTGAAGAGGCCTGAGCTAAAAGGATATAGTTTTTTTTTTTTTTTTTTTTTTTTTTTACACCTTCTCTGGCTGAATCAGACTTTTCCTTTTTGTCGTTTTTAGCTTTTTGACTCTTTGCGTTTAAAAAATTGTGATGTTACTTTGCTCTTTTCAGTTTTCACCTCACTTTTTGAAATAACTAATGTCTCTTTCACACTTTTCCTCTTTCATTCAACAACCACCTTCTGACTGCGCTTTCAGAGTAAAAGTTTGACTTTTTCGTGAGACATGATTTGATTCAAGTCTTTGAAAACTCGCTTACAATTGCTGTTGAATGGCACCTGAAATGACCCTGGATTTAAACGTCTCACCCACGACACTGAAGTGTAATTTAGCCCTTTTCACTGGCTTTTAGGAAAGTTGCCAATGTCAAATTCACCAGGGGTTTGGGCTGCAAGTCATATTTCTGAAATATTCAGACTTTTTCCTTTTTTATTTTCTGAGGGTAATCAATCATAAAATGTGTCGGATACTTGTAAAAGTTCATTTTCCATTTAATCTGACACCTTCCATGTCTGCATATTATTGTGTGTGCATGATATTTGTTAAGAAAATACCAGGCTGCGCAGGCTGTTGCCCTCTGTAACAGTCGACCAGTGTGTTCCTGCAGCTCCACTGTAACTCATTTGGTTTGGATATGAAAGATAAAGTTTAATTTGAATTTAAAATACTGAGATTGCTGAAAATTGGAGACACAGCTCTCACTAAACTTAATCTCGCTTCCAAAAGCCCTTTTTTTTCTTGTAGCGTCATTTCAGCCTGAACCTGTTGTGACCGCCAGAAATGTCACAGAAAAATAGACCCCCACCCGCCCACTGGCGTGCCCCCACCCATCTGTGGGAGATAATCATTGACCCTCACCCAAGCAGAGCATCTCATTCTGGCTGTTTTTCAGCTTCTTTCTGCTATATGTGTGTGTGGGTGTGTGTGGACATGGGTTGTACCCTTTTTTTTCTCAGCAACTGGTCGCCCGCTCCATAGACTTCCCTCTGCTGCCTCGTCGGGGGAGATTTTCAACATTAAAAAAGAAAGAACGAGGAAAACGGTGTAAGGGTCACAGCTTGAAACATGGTCGCCTGAAAACTTGATGCTTTGTTATGATGTGGCAGAATAATTTATGACTTTGTTTTCCAAACGGTTCCATTTATAGTTGGACTCTGAAGTCTACGACAACATAACGTCGCCTCTTACTTGGAAGAATTAGAAGATGTAAATCTGAATTTGCGATTTCAGTGCATAAATATGTTCTTATTGACAAACTCTGTGCAGATGCTGTAAGTATTTGAATGTTGTGCACAAAACAGTCAAGATGTTCAAGCTCAGATGTTGTCATCGTGGCTTCCACCAGCGCATGTGGAGGTGCAGGTGGCACGAGTTCAGTGACAGTTCAGGTTACTAATCTAAGTAAATCACCTGCAGACTCCAGTTTGTGAACTGTTGGACTAGTTGTACTCATGCAGAAGGAAACAGAAGTTCAGCATTTGGTTGAAAAAATCTATTATATCAAGATAAAGCAGTGCAAATATTTGTGTCCTTTAACTGACATTCACTTTGTTTTCTGTCTGCATATTTAAAAAGTAGCTTAAACCTCACTGAGCCTTGGTGCTGGTGCTCCTGCTGCTTCTGCAAACTGAGAGTAAAATCTAAATCTATTGCAGGTCAATACACTGATCATTATCATCATCATTATTATCATTATAGATCATTATCTCACACAACAAAGTTTTTGGCGGGGGGGCCAGTTATAGCTGCAATTGTCATTTCCACAGGGCACACATTGTTCTACACATGAAGTATCCGATTAGAGACCCAGCGTCATTGTATCGTTACCTCTGAGATCTGCTTTGTTCACATCGCCGTCATCTCTTTAACCACTTTCAGAAAAGTACAGATGATGAGATTCTTTCACTGGTATCTCCAGTAAATTGCTTAACTGTATTAGGTGAGTTTGTCTCCAGACGTGCACAGATGTTCCTTTCAACTTGCACAGAGGTCCCCTCTGTCCGGCATGCAGACGAGCCTCTGTTGGGTATAATCTCATGAGAGGTGCAGCAGGGTTTTTTTTTTCCTTTAATAACCCAGTTTTAATGAGTTCATCAAGTGGGAGCACAACTGGATGTTGGATGGTGTGACCCATTACCGGCTTCTGCCCCCGGCCATGGAGAAGTCACTGAGAGTTGAGCTGGGTGGTTTCTTTTCTGTTTGTTTTTTTTTTCCTTAGAGACAGATTAAATAAGTCTTCATTGGAGCTCAGAGGTTCCCAGTAGCAGAGGCTGGGTTTGTGGCATTTTGCGGCATGTGTCCTAACATGCAACAAGTGCGAAGCCCCCAGTGTGCATACTGAACACTGTGAGTGATTTAGTTCATACAACTTGATACAAGATGACTCATCAACAATGTTTGCATGGTCATAGATTCTGGAGTCTTTAATGAGGGAGAAGAAGTTGCGATGCGAAAATGAGTTGTAGGGAGCTGAAGTCCTCTCCATCGTAGGGTTAAGGATGGTTGGATCTTTTTCCAACCTTCGTCTTGTATCTGTCTCTTTTTGCCCCAACAACATTTCTGTCTTTCTGCTCTGCTCCTCTGACACACCGATTCGTGAGCAGGCTGGTGGTCATGGATGGGGGTTGGGCTTTGTGTGGTTGGGCCGGGGGTGATGGTGTGTGTGTGTGTGTGTCTGTGTGTGTCTGTGTGTCTGTGTGTGGGAGGGGGGGGGCAGAGCCAGAAAGTCAATTTGATTAATCCTGGATGGAAATTGCAGAGGTCTGCCTATAGTCCCATACAGTCCTGTCTAATTACACCGGAGCAGTTCCTTCCTCGGCTCATGTATGAACCGTCCTCTCCTCTTATATGACGGCCTACAGATGTGAAGCAGGAGGCTGTTAGGAAGAGCTGCATGATGGGACAGATATGGACTTGTGATGGGAGCAGAGATGGAGATGAAGGAGCTGGATGTATGGCGGGCTATCGTATGGCGTTGGGGAAGCAGAGCGCCTGTCTCTTTATTCATTTCCTCAGAGAGTCGCCCACACACATCCACTTCCTGTCCTTTCTTCATGATGCTATCCAGCAGACAGGAAATGACATGTAGCTGTTTTCCCCATCAGTCACTCTCCTCCCTGTGATCTGTCTCTGCTCACGTTTGTGTTTTCATATTTGTCAGGTTTCCCTTCTTCTTGCTTCTGTTTGCTTCATTTATATATTCCCAGAACTACTCATTACACTGACCTGTCCATCAGTCAGCAGCTTTTCTTTTCGCCTCATCTTCGTCTTTACGTCCACGATGGTCCACTTCATTTGATGCTCCTCTTGAACCTTGATGAAAATGTGGTGCTTCAATGTCGAGAGTTGTGGTGTTGCAGGATCCCACTGCTGTACTTGTGATGTGCTGAGAATTTTTTTTTTTAAAAACTTTATTGTCAACACCAGTGAAGCTGAAATCACCCGCTCCACGTTTGTATCTTTAAAATATTGAAATTATTCACAGTGTTCGTCGCTTAAATGCAAAAGCTAAAGATAAATAGCTTAAGGGATTTTGCAGGATTTTGATAAATGGTATGTAGATTCGATACTGGATCCAGATTTGTTGAATCTCAGTCCTTGCATCAGTTGGACGAGTGAAGATGTGACTGCATGAATTGAATCTACACGTCAACCATTGCTGATTAATAGGGAGATGGGTCAGTGGACTTGGATGGAGGCTGATGCGGCGGTTTCATATTCCAGTCAATACGTAATAGGATTCGGCTTGTCGTTGGCATTAATTAACACACCATCAGAAGTTTAAACAAGGCCACTGCAGTCTCCACATTTAGCTCATGCTGCGGCTGGAAATAGATCACATGGAGCAGTGGGTCAGGCCAAGCGTTAATTGTTGCTGTGTGTGCATGAGCGGAGAGATTAATGAAATGTTTTCCATCCAGAAAGAAGAGACATGTTCATATTGTTTTCATGTTGGTATTCATCCTTCTGCAGTGTTTATTTACAGAGTTGAATTTGGGAATCTCCTCCGTGGACGCCGGGCTGCTCTGGAAAGATCCACATAATGAGAACCTGTATAATCACCATCACACAGACACTGTGAAAAAAAGCCTCTGTGTGACTCATCACACACTTGTTTGGATCAAATGCAGTGTCACAAGCGGGGGGGGGGGTGACATAGTTGAAAAGGTTAAAAAGAATTGAAATGAAGTTGAATTTCAATTAGTGAATTGGATTTCCATAATGCAGTATCAGTGAGTCACCGCTGCTTGTTGTGTTTTGCCATGAGTGGCTGCTGCGTCTGTGAATAAAGATGAAACAGGCGGTTGTTTGCTTTCCGAGGCTCCTCCAGGAGATTATGTGCAGATGCCTTCTTAGACCGAGACTTTGAGGTAAAAAATAAATAAATAAATAAAAAAGTTGCAAAACTTTCTGACCTCCATGTTGTTTATCTGAATTTTCAACGAAGTGTTCGCTCTGCAGAATTTGTGTCTCGTCTCTTCACCTCGGCTGCAGCAGCAGCACCGAGGTCCAGTGGAGCTGGAACGGATTTGTCTTTGAGAAGAAGGAGGAGGAGGAGGAGAAGATATTGGAATATTGGATTTGCAGACTCAGCTTGGTTCTGCATGAATGAACTGCTGCTGCTGTGTCCTGCCGGGGGGGGGGGGGGCTGCCGGTGATTTGCCTCAACTAAACTACTTTTATGTTGCTGTCAAATTAATGAAACCTTTACATCAGTTTAATCTGGAGCTCATTCAAGGATCTGACGGAAGGGAAAGTCCGCTCTCTCTTCCTATAGATCACTTGAGATAGAGAGCCACAGGACCGCTCTCGGTGCATAACAGCATCTATATGTGGTCTGCCGGTGAAGTTCACAGATACTACTACTACTTTTGATTTCCATATTATAAAGATCTTTACATGTCCTCATGAGATGACAACAAGTTTGACCAGCAGCAAAATAGCAGGCCGTGCTCTGATAACAGCAGAGTGTGCATTTGAACAGAGACTGAACATTTTGGATCTATTTCCACACTTTCTCTATATTGTGTGTGTTTAGGTCAAGAGGCTGAGCTATTAGCATTATTGACCACAGTTGTGCAGTGTGCTGCTAACGGGGATGAATTAATAATAACGTATGCAGGCTGGAGTGCTGCCAGAGCCGGTCTATTTGCAGTGAGTCGGCCTCAGTGGCTGCCCAACACCACCACCACTGCCGCAGCTGATAGGAACTTCTCAGCCCCTGTGGAACCAAACATCAGGTTGATGCATGGCTTCTCCGCTCTGTCTCCACAGTATTGAACGTCCTCTTCCTCCCCCTGTTCATTCTCGTGTGCATGCCCTGGAGCTGATTGTGACCTTTTACTTCTGCTGGTGGACAAAGATAGAAGCAGGGGCACATTTCCATCGTGTAGCTCTCAGGAAATCCCGGCTGCATGATTTGGCGTTTACGCAGCGTGTTGAAGCGAAAGGACGCTCAGTACATGTCCATTGTATAGATTTCACTGTTTACAAAACATCGATTCAGTGGCTGTTATCTCAAGGCAAATCATATAGAAGGTAATGCTGATGGAAAAGATTAGTGGCACATATCACACACACCATCATTAGAGCTCTGACCCCACAGCGTGATCATTATTAGGTATCCGCTTCACTCTCGAAGAGGAATTGTCCTTTTTCCAGCTGAAGGTTTGATCCTGCTTTTGAAATGAAGGCAGATGAGTGCGTTCAAGGACCCCCTCAACTGTCGTTTTTCTCTCCCCTCACCTTTTTTAAAAATGGTTGCACTGGTGACTAAATGTATCTGTCATTTGATTTCATTTCAGGGTACTTGATATTTAAAGTCTCATGCATAAGCCAAGCCACTCAACAAGTATGTATGAATTTATAATGCTGTGAATACTATGAAGGCAATGTAGAACAGAGTCTGGATTGGGAGGCACATGAAAAAAAAGATTTTATTTTAATTTTAAGATTTAAAAACTTTGCATCTCTTCTCTCAAGCTCCAGCAACAACAGGTCAGTGAGCCAATCAGAAGAGAAGAGGGTTCTGAGCCTCTCTCCTGATTGGCTGAGTGTTTTTTAAGTGACCAAATAATAACAAAGCAGATTTCAGGTAAACACTGAGAGAAATCACATCCTGCAAGGATGGATGGTGGGTCTAGGTGGGCGGGGCTTGGAGCATGGCTTAGAGTGGTGACTGCTTTGCTGTGACATCACAAAGTTACTGGAAGTCCAGACGGTCATTTAAAGGCTCAGTTTCATTTTACAGGCTGTGTACATTTCTCTGTGGACTGAGGCTTTGACACTTTCACAGTGTCAATATAGAACTGAGACTTGATTTGTAATCAAATAACAGACCTTTACACAATATGGGATGTATATGATTATATATAGATCATAGAAACATCAGTTTGCATTGGAAATAAGTCAAAATATTCAGACTGTAATGGCAGATTTTCATTACTTATAAGATAAAGAAGACATCATAGAGATGTTGTTATCCCACTTGTATCTGTACATACCTGAATACCATAATCTACCAGTACAGTGTTCCTCCTGTGCAGCTCACCACCTCTAAATATAGAAAAGAAAGGAAAGATGGAGCTGCCACTTTTAGAACACGGTTATTCTGAGATAATACTGACATGAAATATTTAAATAGATGAGGATCTGTGTTCACCTGCTGTCACAGCTGACAGCCAGAGGTCTTCTTTTGTACGAGCCTGATTCTTCTCCCTGCAGGTGAAGTGATGAATTCCCCCGTAATACATTGAATCTTTGTGATAACATTAAAGTCTCCTGTCAAAACTGGCGATTCTGAAGGTTTGAAGGCCTTTAACCTTTAGATACAACACGTTTCAATGTCACCTTCAGTGCATACATTTTTGGTGTGATTTTTATTTTCACCTTGTGTTGAGTTGCACGTGTAATTGATAGCTGCTTTTCTTTTTGCTAATGGAGCATTTGACTCCATGTGTGGGCGGTAACAACAAAAAAAATGAACTAGTTTCCAAGGAAACATACAAATGTGATGCTCTGTGTTTAATGTATTGAACGTAGAGGAGAAAGTCTTGTTGTCCCTGATGATAGTAGGCAGCAGTCTGAAGTGCTGTTTATCTGCTGTGAGCCAAACAAGTCCTCTGGCTTCGTCATCCATATTGGCCCCAAAAATTAATGTGTTTTGCATGAAATGTGTGAAAACATAATGGCTATTTGTGAGCACTGAGATTGAAATTGGCTTGATGACACTGTTTCCCATTTATATGTAGAGCCCACTGCTGCTTTAGTTAATGGATGCACTTGACGAAGTCCTCTGAGGATTTATGCCCTGGAGATCCCAGACGACTCAGAGAGTACAAAACCACGGAGGGGGAGAAACCATCTGAAGTTATTAATGCAAAAGGAATATTTAAGGTTTCAGTGAAGAAAAACTTTTAATTTACATTTAAAGGTCCCATATTTTACACTTCCTGTGTTTTATTTTGAAGGTTAGATTCATAAGAAGATATATTTGTGGTTTTAAGACCGAAAATCATCTTAGTGTAGTTTTATGTGTCTTGTTTTTGGCACTGTTGCAACAACAGGTCAGTCAGCCAATCAGAAGAGAGGGGGAGGCTCTGAGTCTCTCTTCTGATCGGCTGATTGATTTCTGAATTAATTAATAAAAATATAGCTCATTTCAGATGAAACAGAGGGAAAAAAAATCCTGCAAGGTTGGTTCAGGTGGACGGGGCTCGAGAGCAGTTCCTACTTGTTGTGACTTCACAGAGTCACAGGACATCCTCACAGCTTGTTTTAAGACTCAGTTTCTGAATCTCAAAAGCAAATCTCACTTTATACAACCTTACAATATTAAGGAGCTTTAATGTTGTCACCTTCTGGAGATCTTCGTGGATCCAGAACACATTTTGTGCATTTTATTGTGTATAAAATGAAACTTCACTTCCTTTTAGCTGAAAACAAGCCAAAAAAAAAAAAAAAAACAGGTATCACTGCTGTAGTTTCTTTGCCACAGTGTGGAACAGATCCAAGTTTGTGTCATGAGGTTGGCTCTCTCTCTCTTTTTTCTTGTTATGCCATTTTGAATTTCCAACTAGCTTTCATGGAGGCTGTCACCTTTCATAAACTTTAAACACCTGGTTGCCATTGTTTATTAAGCTGGAGAATGCGAGGCTGACGGTGTCTGACTGTATCAGCCGAGGGAATAATCAGTTTCATCTCCTGCACCGTTTGCAGAAGACAAAACCGTTGCAGCATACACCAGAGGGGAGAGGTCACATGCTTTACTATGGTAACAATGTTCAGAGAAGAATACTTGTTTCCAAGGTGATGTGTGTGTGTTGCCACAGTGTAAATGTAGGTAGAGAAGATGAGAGGATGCTCCACCTCAAGGCGGCCTTGATTTGAGGGAAAAACCAGAACACGCACCATCAAGTCGTGTCATTAGGAAAACGCTGCTCATGCTTCATCTCATCTGATTGTTGCTTCTTGTTCCTCCTCCTGAAAATGTGTTATTCAAGTGTTTTGGATTGAAACACGCATTTTTAATCTGTGGCTGAATTATCACATGATCAGTGCAGAGAATAATAAAAATGACCCCCCCCCCCCATCACCACTGTTCTTCCTGAGAGAAGCAACAATACAGAGAAAGGTTGTAGTGGAACATGCAGCCAAATATAGGAGGAGATCATCCCTCGAGCTCACAGATTCATGAAGTTGTGTTTTTTTTTCCTCCTTCAATCCCCTTTCTAGTTTTAATCTCAATCACAATCGTAATGATGCTTTGTACAGTATGATAATCCTGAAGATTACGTGTCTGCAAATGGAAAAAACAGAATTCTTATACTGTACCTTTCTAAAAAAAAAGTCGACCTTAAAGCCAAAGCAATCTGCTCGTCTACGCCGAGCGCGTCTCCTGATCCTCCTCTGCTAATGAATCATTGATGACAGCCCCCCCCTGCCCACATGCTATAGGTTCAATGTGATTTCAGAAAGCCTCCTTCTCTTTAACCTTCTCAACACGGAGGTTACAGATTACACGACGCCGCGGCTCATAATATGTCCGTGGCTGTTTAGCTGCCAAGATCCCGGTTTTTAATTAAGGACTTTTGTCTGGGGAAGCCAACAGCAGCGTTAATGAAAGGGACAGGCAATGTGGGAGAACTTGGGAGGGGATATAAATAGCAGCTTTTGTAGGCTAGGATTCCCTGTCGGGTTGGAGCCAAGCTAATAGCAGATCACGCCAGCTGATTAGCATAGACACGCTCCCATGGCTGTGGATGCAGATGTGCCATAGACAGGATATACAGAGAAACATGTTGCCGCCTCATAATACAGACACAGATACCAGGTCGTTATTTGCATTATATGTACGTGTGCACACATGCAAAAACACACATTTAATGCAAATATCTGCCTTGTGTTGTGTTGCAGTTCTTGGCCTGTTATTGTTGTTGTTTAGAGCTGTCGTCCTATTGCTGTGGACAGCTGGCTCAACATAGAGCACGAGGCTCCGCACTGAGTATTTCGGGCACAGTTTCACTGCAGCCTGATGGCAGAAAATGTCACATGAAATCAGGCTTTGGTGTCAGATCCCTCAGAGGTGTTAACGTTTTGCACGAATACAGCGTGACTTTGTTCAAAAGGCAAAAATAAAACAGAGCAGATTTTCGTTTACAGAGGGAAAATACCTGTTGGATTCAGTGGAGCCGGTGATTAATTGAAGAACGTTTGGGTGATAGAGTGGATGGAATAATGAGGAGGAAAACACACACGAGCTAATGATAATGCACAGTGCATTAGATAAACAGAATTGAATGGTTAAAGGTTCCCTGTGGAGTTTTCTTGTAAACAAACACAGTTATCTTTAAATTAAGTGCCCCCCCATCTCTCCAACCCCCCCCCCCCCCCCCCAAAAAAACCCACTCTGTCTCCTTGAGGCCTGACAAACACTTTGAATAAATTTCATTCTTCAGGAAACATTTGCAAAGGCAAGTTTTTTTAAAAATCTTTGTTGTTTACATCCAGTTTTTAAACCGCTGACAGTCTTCTTCTTCTTCTTCTTGTTCCTCTTCTTGTTCTTCTTCTTCTTTTTCTTCTTCGTCCTCCTACAGCCTCTTGGTGTGTTAATGTCACCAACTGTCAATACCACCAACAATAGAGTGAGTCACTGGGCAGGAATGTGTTTTATATTGAACATGTGCCTTGGATACAAACAAAGCAGGGACCCACACAGCGCTACTGTGCTCCACAGCGCCACAAGTGGTCAGAAAAAGCTTTCAAATTACATTTGTGTGGTGTAAGTTTACTCCTTTTATGGGCCCAGCTTTTAAAATGTCTGTTTATCTTGGTTTTAATTTTATTTCACTACTATTTCTGTTTTAGTTTTTATTTCAGTTTGTAGAACCGAGCATCGTCCTGTGTGAGCTGCTGTTCCTTTGACTCCCAAGTGTTTGTCGACAGGATTGTGCGATTTGTTGTAGGTCAGTGTCGGGATTTGCTTTGAAAGAACGTGCGCTGCTACCTCGGCCCATTTCTCCACTGTTTTTGCTCTTTGAGTTGAAGGAAAATAACAACAACTCAAGGTCGCTCCACCCCAGCGGAAAGTCAATCATCACAATAATGGATTTTTTCCTCCCCTTGTCAACAATGCCTTTTTGTTGTTGCTTGTGTGTCCACTGTTGTGTGTGTGTGTGTGCTTATGTTTTTCTGCTCAGTGAATGGAGGTGTATGTTAAAACTTGGAACTATAAATGCAATAAACCTGCACACATGGGAGGTGTAAGAACATTTTCACCTATGACGGCAGGTTTCGGGGAACTATATGTGATTTGAATTACACCCATCTCATCCTTCACCTCCTTCAGCCCAGCAGGAAAAAACAGAAAAAAATGGAGCAACAATACGTAAAGCTTTTACCTAAGTGAGTCCTAAGTGTACAATATGAGCTTCAATTTGCATTTCAAAATATCTTTTCCAGCCACTGATTGTTGGCTTTTTAGAAGAGATGCTTCCTCTACTTCTTCACAGTATGTGCCTCTATTCTTAGCTGCAGCCGGCACCAGACTGTGTACATTAAGCTGGCCTGGCCTGTCTGCTGCATAGAGCCACACAACTCCTGCTTCCCTCTGACGTTCGCATTGCATGCTTGGTAGCAATAAAGACAATGCAAATGGAATAACATTTAAACAGAATTTAACAGTGCAGAGCTCCCTTTCCCTGCTTGTACTGTGAGTAATCAGTCATCATCCTGCAGCCAGGCTTCATTACAATAATTAAACTGAAGGGAACAAATTGCCAGAACAGGCAGATGCATAAATCATTGATCTTTTGTTAATGAAAGAATTTGATGGAATAATCCTGAATGTAATGCACTAATGCAATCAAAGGATGCTCAACCACATGTGTTTTTTTTTTTAATATAATCCTGCCGTTGGTCGGAGCTTTTCAGGAGATAAAAGGTGTTTAATCAGTATCAGGTTATTGGACAAATCTTTTTTTTCTTTTTAAGATTGAAAGCTTTTATTGTGAAAGAGTTGTGTCTGCTGTTTAAAGTTTGAACACACCTTGCTGGTGCTTCAGGAGCTACCAGTGTGTGGCACACATCTGGCAACCCTTTGGTGCTTTATCTGTCAACGTAGTAATGCAGATCTGGCAACTCGATCACTGTCGAGGTTTGAGGCAGAACTGGCAGCCCTCCCTCGCTCCCCTCCCTTCCTCCCTTCCCCCTCCCTCCCTCCCCTCTCTCCCTCCTAACCCTGAAGATTTCTGACACATATCCGACAACGCTGGTAACCCATGAGATTTCAGACACATATCTGGCAACGCTTCATCCCACCAGGGCTTTGCTCCACATGGTGTATCTCGATCTGGCCAACGCAGCAGCCTCGGAAGAACTGCAGGGAGCCGGCTGGTGCAGAGGATGGAGCTGGCAACACACCAAGATTGGCCAGTTTATGCCACGTCGTGTGTGTGTGTGTTTGTCTGTGTGTGTGTCTGGCCTTTTGTAATCTCAGAGACAACTACTAAAACAAAGTTGTACCCTTTGAGTAATTCTGCATCATTATAAAGAGAGCCAGTGAAATGGTCGCACCATGTTCATTACAAATAAATCTATATAGAATTGATACTATTAATGTTTTTAAGAACCAAAATCCATCTCAGGCTTCCCCGCAGCTCTAGAAACAACAGGTCAGTGCCAGCCAATCAGAAGAGAGGAGGCTCTGAGCCTCTGTTGACTGTTTTGCTGTGACATCACAAGGTTACAGAAGTCCTGACGACTCATTTTAATGCTTAGCTTCTGAATGCAGGCGGTGTGCATTTGTCTCTGGACCGAGGCTCTGACACTTTCACAGCACTAATACACAACCCAGACCTGATTTATGATAAAAAAAAAATAGATGTGGAACTCTTCACTTTTTAAAATATGAGACCTTTGAAACTCCTGCTCTGTGTATATGTAAGGAGAATAAGGTTGCAGTTCTTAGAACAATAGGATGATGGGACAATAGAGAAGATTTGTGGGTCTGTGCTGGTTGGCAAACACTCAGTTTGCTGACTTGTTGTTTTCTTTACACCATTGTTTTTGCAGTATTATTGAAGAGAGAGAGAGAGAGAGAGTGTGTGCTAGTTTTGAAATACAGTTAATGCAGGTGGATTTGAAACAGGTGTCGCTCAGCAGTGTATAAACCCTTTTACACTCAATGTCAGAAAAAAAAACATTGACGCCTTTATATACTGTACACCCCCACCCCTCCCTCTCCCATCTCCTTTCTCTTGCCTCATGTATTATTGAGACGTGTTTCTAGTGTTTTCTGTCACACTTTTCCTCGTCAGTGTTTCTCCTGCAGCAGATCAGCCTCCTTTACCCTTGACGTGACCCCGTCCCCGCATTAAGATGCCGCTGGGGAGCCTGTGCATTTGTTGGTGCCCTGGGAGGAAGCTGTAGTGCCTCTATCACACGGAGTATGGTGGGGGATACGCCTTGTGTGTCACTGGTCTATCATGTTTACCACAGGCATAAAACGTAGCCGTATCCTGCGCCATATCTCACATGTCTATCAGACATGATAGACTGTGTAACACACTTCCTGCCTCTGAATCTACTGCGAGTGAACATGTCGTCCTTGTTCTCTGTTGCCCTCTGAACGTGTGACTCAGGACTGCAGCCCTGCGATGCTCAGTCATGCTGAACTGAATGTGAGAGGGATTGTGCTCCGTAGGCATGTGGGGCAGGTGAGGAGAGACGGAGGGGAGGAAGGTTGCGGTGAGGTAAAGCTTCCTCCTGCACCACTACAGCTGCTCCATCCGAATCCAGGGCCAGAGCTGCGGCAGACAAAAGGAAGACTCCTGGGTGCTCCGTGTCACTGCAGTGACCAGAGCGTGTTTGGATGGGTTGTTACTCTTCTTTTTTTTTCTTGAGTTTTCCTCTGAGGGCTGCGAACACATGCACAAACCACACTGTGGTTTCAACATTTTATATTTATCCTTGTCCTCCAGTTGTAGTGGGTTTTCTTCCTCGGTTTACAATTTTCAGTGCTCCCGGAGGAGTCGAGTCCTGCAGCAGCTGCTGTCAAAGTCTCCTTGAAACAGATACTGATCACTGGTGCACTCTGGAGGAAATCCTGTATGCATTAACGTACTATATGCAGCCTCTTATTTTTACCTGTAAGGACAAGATTAGATTAATGTCCTCTGCATAAGTCACCATCTTAATGCCAGTAACAGAATCCAGTATTGAGATCCAGTAGTTTAGTATTTCACCTCCTAAAAGCTGGGAGATAAGACTCTTTTAACCTTTTTCTGTATTATCTCTATTTTCTAAATAGTTCAATGTACTGAGATCTAAACTTGATGAGGGCAGTTGTTGAGCCTTGTAGCTCGTGAGCTTTGTGTTGTTGGGTGATGGATGCTGCTTGTAACGGGACACTGGGGCCAAAACCCAGAGAAGCAAAGCAAAACATCTGGCCACTGAGCAAGCTCCCTAAGGAGCTCAGGGACATTAACCTCCCAAGGACAGGTCTTGCTTCATCTCTCCTCAGTGTGTGTGTGTGTGGATGTGCAGCTTCCATACCTTTCTGTTAAATTGGATATCATCATCAGTGACTCAGTTTGAATTCAGAATATGAACAACTACCATCATCTTCTATCATCATCTCCTGCTGGAGCCAATCACAGCCAGTCTGTATCGTCCTAACATGTAAACTGTTGGGTCATTGCTCAAACGTTAACGTATGAAGTCAGCACATACTGGGGCCAGGCTGCATGTTCATTGCCTGTGAATTGTTTGTGTTGCATTTCCTGTGGCCCTGCAGGTCCGTCCATGTTTCCTTATCTCAGCACCTCTGCCTGCAGGCAGCACTATCATGCCATTCTGCCTCGGTTTGTGTTAATGTTTAGTTTCTGCCTGACTGGATGTTCTCTATCTGCTGCCGCCGCTGCATTGCATTGTAGGAAACCGGGACTTGATTATAAGCATGGTCTGTTTTTGTCAATACGCAGCCACACTCTTCTCTAAATCTGCCAGTTCTATGAACTTTTAATGGACAGAACGATTGTTCATTCATGTACAAAGGGAAGAGAATTGTTTTGATCACCGGGTGCGCTCTGAATGCTGTTTCTTGAACGCGCCCTGACTCTCAGGTGGTCTCCTTCGTGCTACAGACCTTTATGAAATGCCAGAGATTCACAGTAGCGGGGCCGTCAGCGCTAATTTGTTTTGAACAGCGCCAGAGGCCATTTGACTTTCAGTGTTTACCTACAGAGAGGGAGAAGCGGGAGGAAATGCTAGCATTTGAGTGCGTATGTATCAGCGTGTCTCCACTTCTTATCTCCGCTGCCAGTTTTACATGCACTGTGCAGGTGAATTAGTGATTAGATATACGTGTAGATGCCTTTACCTGCAAATTCTGTTGTTTGTGTTGCGCAAAGAGTAACCACACAACGTCAAAACCTTATTATCCCGAGTGATTTGACCTTTAAAAGCCAACACTGCTGCTACTAGGCAGCTTTGGATGATACAGAAGTATTTGGCAGATATGAATGTCCATTTCCTTTTTCTTTTTTCTGAACCTAACCTCAGTCACGGTGCCTGGTTGAGAGCCCACAGGGCGGCGCGGGTACCATCTCGCATGTCACGTCCACCACTGTGATTTTCAATTCGAGTCCCTATAATTCATGTAAGAACCCTGAGAACCGCTGCCTGAGCTAAGTGTGTCCACAAGACTGCGCCGCAGAGAGAGGGGGCTGGAGGAGGATGATAACAGTGGCTGCACAGAGGCAGCTCAGATGACTGGAGGAGACAAGAGCAAGGGGTGGGTGGGGGGACAGGAGATGCAGCTTTGTATCAGATGTTTTTTTAATAATGACCTTAAAGGCACCAAAGGCCTTCGAAGCCATCTGACCATTAGTTCTCCAATTTCCCAGACACACTGTCCTATAGTGTATGAGCTATTTCTGTACAGTCTTCTGCTACATTGGCGTAGCTCAATAGGAGGCAGTGTGTGTGTGTGTGTGTGTGTGACCGATCAAACTGTCACATGTGTAGTATCATGTTCACCTGTATTTATCTCGAGTTGGACTGTTTCCTCTTAACCTTGAAACCTTTTGACTTCAACAACTTCAACTCAATCTTCTATCTTCTAACTCAGATGCTCTGGAGCTTTCAGATGGATCACATGGTTTTCATCAGCAGGTTGGATTGTTGACTTTAATGTCATACCATGCCAGCAACAGTCAAGGCTAGAGACGTTGTGTTTTTTGAGCTTTGGACTGACCCTTTTAAAGAAAAACCCCATAGAGCTTGAATGAGATGCCATTGAGTCCCATAGTCTCTAAAATGCTGAGCCGGTAATTTTTAATTTATGCTGTTTGATATTTACAAGCCATTTAGCTTTAATGTTGTGTTTAACACCGAGTAGACACTAAAAACTACATCACACGCAATGTTTACAGTTAGCCATTAACTGATGTTGGAGATTATATGATCGCTTTGATGGTCTGAGGTGCGATCAGACGATGATATGTCGTTGGGTAATAGTAAATGTTATTGGATGGTTCTTAACCCCTGGAGACACAGAGGCTGTTCAAAGTTTCTCTCACATATTTCAATCTCTATTCTAATCCTCCTACTGTGCAGCCTACCTTCACACTGTATATTGTGCTCTATCTTCAAGGATTTTTCAATTTAATCTGTGGGTCATGGGGTTTCCGTTCAAGGCGGGGCCTGCAATAAATGAAGCCATGGTTCAGGTCATGGGGTCAGAACTCCCAGAGGAATAGAGATCACTTCTCAGTCTCTGCTGTAGACAAAACACCCAGGCCACAACCCAGCAGAAGAGTGTGAACCACTTGTTTCCTGTCATGGTCATCGAACGCCTCAAGTAGAGGATTGACACCGCCTAAGGAACCACCTCCTTGTACCTTTGTAACGTTGCAGCTTCTGTACTTTTGTAGTTTTCTGTCCGATCCTCTCCACAGTCCTCCTTCACACTTCCTTGTCACTGCTCTGATTTGTCCTCTGTTGAAATTCCTGTGTTGAAGCTTTGGATTTTCCTGATCTAACCAGTCGTCGTCTGATCTGAACATCAGACGGTGCGCTGCTTTGATGCACAGAGGGTGTTTTGTTTATAATGGCTGTGGCTGGATGTTATCAGCATGGACAGGGATTGAATCATCAATGCTGCAAAGCCCACCCTCTCTCCCCACTGTAATCTTTGCAAATCCCACCACTTGTCTGATGAATTTTCCAAATGTGGCACCTCGCCCGTGCCAAATCGCTCTGTTTCTCAGTTGGTTATCTGCCTAACTAAAATTGCCATGTTTATCTGGCAACTAGGCTTTGATTTACGATATGACATGGAAGCTGGTGTTCCACGGTTTTCATCTCTCTAGTGTTCATTCATCAAACAGTGCAGGAACAATGCGTTTCTTTTCAAGTGGATTCATCTCATTTCTGGCATTTGGTGCTACAGAAAATGGCTGTTCTTCGGTGAACCTTTGTTCATAGTCTAACACCTCATCACCTCTGGCTTCTGAATGAATGTGGACAAACTAGTATTGAAACAACTGGCCAATTTTCAAGCTTATTGAATGAATTGATCTCAAATGATCAAGCAAAGAATGCCTTTGTTTAACTTGTACCTCAAATTTAGACTTTCAATAAAAATCATTGATAAAATAGTAGTAGTAGTAGTAGTGCAGAGGATTTCCACTTTGCATCCCCAGCTGTGCACAATGTGAAACCCAATACTTTTAAAGTGTAACCCTCAGGCTGTCTGTTGACTGCCTTATTATTCTCATTACTGATGTGCATTGAATCTTCAGATGGGCTGGAAAAGAAGGCTGCATTACTCTGCCTCTGAACTGGGATTGACCAGTTGCACCAATGTGAATCGGCCTCCAAAGGATGCCACACCTGAATTGGACACAGATATTGACACAGTGGTTTCCTCTTAGACTTTCTGTTTAGATCAAGAGCCAAAAACTCAATGACAAGTGGAATAAATGAGAAATATAAAGACAATCCATAAAATTTAATATAATATTATCCATATGTTCCTTATCAGTTGTAAGGCGTTCACCGTTTCTCTGTGTAGATAGTTAGAGGATACTGAAAACCCCTAAAGACCAATATGCTGTAAATGTGTAAATGCTATAGCAGCCAAAGCTGAAAAGCAGTCCTTGAATGGTTTAATTCACAACAAACATATTGTTTCAGCCTTGCACAGTAGCAGTAATAGTTTTCCCAGCTAAGCTGAGAGGACGCAGGGTCGTCATCTCCTCGTACTGCACAAGGTGAATGACAGTGAATGTTTCGTCCCTGGAAAAGGAAAAAACAAAAAAACAAAAAAACAACAACCACAGACTATTTGTCCCATCTGGAGCGTTCTGCTCTCCATGGGTAATAGATGATGGATGGTCTGACATTTCCGGCCATGCTTGTTTGGGTGTTTCACAGCGATATGCAGCTCTGTTGCTGCCTGGATGCCCAACATTATTGGGACCAAATGAAAAGAGTGTGACAAAACATTAGATGTAAAAAAAAAAAAAAAGAGCCCGGCCTCTCTCATTGGTTAATAAAATGCTCTCCCCCTCCATGACCTTTTGAATATGGGCACGGTATCAGCGTGCATGGCAGTGGCATCAATTTGTCACTGTACCATACGCTGGAGCTGAATGTGTCAAGTTGAGAGCATGTGTATTGGTGAGGGGATGTCTATGGGATGCTTCTTTTCACAGCCTCACTCTCATTTCCCCAATGAAAGCCAAATAATCCATCTTGAGCTGAGGCTCGTTGCTTCTTTACCTTGACCTTGCCCTCCTCAGAGAGAAATCCTCCACGCACAAGTCCAGGCTGATCGCTTATGTGTAAGAGGAGCTCACATCTCCTGTGTGCTTTTCACAGTAAATCTGGCTGTAACATTTATCCAAGACTTTTTGATGGAGAGATGGAAAATGACTAGCAACTCTTATTAAAGTATACATCATGTATTTCTTCCCACACATAGCATCCTGAGTTATTAGTGCTTCAAACATATTTTGAGTAGTTATTTATCCAGGTGAGACATGGACACTACAGTTATTCGGCATCGGAAATTGATGAGACTAGGCTAACTCAGCCGGAGCTAGCTTGTTAGCATGACTCCTTGAGGGCAAAATAAGATGAGACAGAAATTAACCCAAAACAAGATGGTTTCTTTCCTCTTGACAAAAGAAGAAGTGACGTTTAACACTGAATTTGCACCATATTTCAGCTCTTACACTAATAGTGGCTATGTAGCAGCAGCAAAATATACAAGAAGCTGCTTTTTCCTAACACAGTAACACTGGAGTCTCATGGTTTATTTAACAATACGACAAGCCTTTGCAAATATTTCATGGTTAGAGCACATCAGAAGGGATTACTGTTACTGGAAACAAAACATTTACCCTGGTTCCTGATCTGCCAACATTTTTTTAGGACTTTTACACAACTGAAGTGTGAGGATTTTAAAGTCGGTAATGAGATATGTATTAGTTGATTTCCCTGGTTAGTTTTTGCACATCATCTTTTACCTTTGACTCTTTTTTTTTGTTTTTTTTTTGGATCGAGAATGAGTTTTATGCTAATTCAGGCCTTGGCTCTTGGAGAAAACAATTCTTTTATAGCTGTATTTACACAGTAAGAGTAACTTTGAAGTAAATATAAGACATCTTTATCTAATAATTCTCCACTTAGAGGGCCTTAAATATCCACTTGGGTTGTTGTTGAAGTTGAAGGCTGTGGCTAATGTTGTGATGGGAGGCTGAGGAGGTGTGGCAGGGCCTCGCACCGGAGTTCAAAGGGATCAAAATTAGTTATTAGGCGCTCAAGGGGCAGTAAATTGTCAGGCAGTAATTTCCACTTTCAGATTTATGACTTGGCCTCAAGGGGCCTTTACAGCACAGAGACGACCCCCTCTTACCTCGCCAGCCAAAGGTTATTGTAAATCACACCCCTCCTATCCTCATTGCCATCACACTCCTTCTCTCTGTTCACACAAACATCCCCAGTGACCTTTTGTTTTCCCTTTTTTCCCCATATTTTTTAATCTGTTATACATGTCTGCTGTGCTTTACCTGGAATAATCCTCTTCCATCTACCAGTAGCTGGTTTTTATGCTTCTGTAGTTTTCTTGTGGTCCCATTAAAAGGCGTCATCACAGGGACCAGTCCACCAGCCGCACTGTCCAGTTTATTTTCCATATTCATCTCTTCAGCTCTTTTGGCTCTGCAGCTCATTTATTAAACTCTTCAACTGTCCAGCTCCAATCAAGCTGAATATAATCAATGCACCTATTCAACCAAGAGAATTCAGTGGTTTCCCTTTTTACTCACGGCTGACTCATTTTAAGTTAATGGTTAATTGTGAATGATTAATTTCCACATGGTTCATTACGCATAAACGATCTTCCTCTGGCAAGTGCTATTAGATTTAATGTGGATTTCTTTTTTTTTTTTGTAGAGGGCATATATAAAGAGATGTAAAATCAGATGGGCATATTGCCATTCAAATGTTGGGGAAGCAATGAAAATACAATCTAGTGAGATGTTTTTACAATAGCTCCTTATAGCCTCTCTGCATCTGCGTTGAGTCGTTCCTCTTTATGCTCTTTTGTGTGAGCAGCTCTTTGAAGCTGTGATGGCTCTACAACCTGCCAGGTTTCAAAGGAGGCAGTGGCTGACGAACACAGGAATATTCATGCCTTTACGGTTCTTACATAGCTTCTCCAGGGCGCTGTTGGACTGTGTGACAGCAGAGGTTCAATTGTCAGCTAAGTCGGCTGGTGGCCGTCATTGTGTTACTTTGACGGATGAAAGGCGAAACCGTGCAGCTTTCCTGAAGACGATTCATTGATAAAAGCACACTGGGTGCTGTTGTAGCAGCTGTCGTCTATGTTCAACTCACCGGCATGTCGCAGGTATAGAAGAAGAAGAAGGGCTTCCTCAGCACGGATAACCTTCTTGAATATTTAAAGCTGAAGGAAATGAGCCTGCTGGCTGAGCCGAGGCTTCTCCTCAAGGTCTCTGTGGCTCCTCAGTGTCCAATCCAAAGAGCCAGTGTCAGATCCTTCTTTATCAGCACAATGTAGTGCAGATGATCCAGCTGGCTCTGGTCCTGTTGCAGTGCACCTGATTTGACAGCGGCCCCTTCTTTCTGTGAAGAATCTTTTCTTCTTTGTCTTTGTCTTTAGATGCTGCACTACCCCCTTTAAGGAGAGTTAGGAATTTTTTGGTGCATTGTTAGGATGGGAACATGCAGTTGGAGCTTAAAAAGTGTGAGAAAGGTCACAACTGCTGCACTTTTTGGAAACCATTTGAAAAGATTTGACATTTTCAAGATGTAAAATGTTAACATGAACTTCAAATGTTCATAGAAATAGTTGCTCTTTGAGATGTTAGAGCTCAGTGAGTGGGTTATTTCTGTTTTTTTCTTTTTTTTCAGATACTGAATGTCACAGAAATTTCAGTTTTTTGGTATTTCCATCAGTGTAACTAGAAATCTGCATTCATCTCAACCTGTTTCTGTCATTAAGATCTAAGATAACTATATGATACATATACATTGTTTGTGCATACACAGCCTCTACTAATAGTATACACTGTAAAATAAAAGGAATGTAGATCGCAAAGCACATTAAGAGTATGTATATGTATCGATCAAATGGAGTCTAAAGCAGCTCAGTCAACAAAATAAAAGCAGAGACATCTCTGTTTACTGTTGTCAGCTCAGATTTCTAACACCCTGCAGCTTTGCTCCTGTGCCTTTCCATCATTTGATCGTACTATTTAAAATGTGATCATAGTGATTTTGTCCACTGTAGCTCTCCGGCATGTGCAGACATTTGTTGACTGCAGGAAACGCAGCGTTCATATTGACAGCAGCAGGCTCGCCTCATCATTTATTCATCAGCTCCCTCTGTCCTGTCCTCCCTTTGGTCCCCCACTGTAAATATAACACTGTTAATCAAATATTAAAGATCTACAGTTGAGCTTTCCGAAACTCAGCTCTTTGTAATTATTTGAGAAAGCACGGATTTCACAATAAGACTCGTGTTTGTGCTCGTCTCTCATTATCTGGTACTTTCCCAGATTTGTTTTGTTAAGTTTGTTTTTTTTTTTTTTCCGTCTGTGGACCAGATTAGAGTCACGATGCGTTCACAAAGAGCTCCTTCCTTCTTGCTGTGAAAAGTGTCTAATTTATTCTTTGGAACAGAGTCTTAAGGTTGCACTTTATAACTCACTCTCACTTCTTTTCAGTCTAATTTTAGGCCTTTGAGAATTTGCTGTGTTTAGGTTTCAGACTAACACTTCTCACCAGGCTTCAGGAGATGGAGGCTGCCATTATCACATGGCTTCTTCTTTTTTTTTTTTTCTTTTCAATCTGCTCTCTATGTTTCACTCAGTGAGTCAGCACACTGTCAATCACAGCACCACTTCTTATCTGCCTCTCCTGATAGTGATGCACAACCGGCAGGGTTTGTTTTTAGCCCGGTGGTGTCGACTGTCACAGCAACGTTTAACCCCCCAAAAAATAAATAGTCCTCCTGCCGCTGCTGCTGCTGTCATTTTGTCCAACAGTCGGCAGGAAGCTTTTGTCCACCATTTCATTTAGAGTTCACCTTCTAGGCAGACCCACACTCTCTCACACACACATACACACACACACACACACACTACCTTACATATCGCAGTGCTAGGCAGTTTGCCCAGGTAATGAGAAGTGGGGGAAAAGAGGAGGAGGATGTGGTAGTGGTGGTGGAGGGGTGTAGTGGTCCAGCAGGTCATGGGTAAAATAGTGCTGGAGAGAAGCTTGGAGCAAAACGTCAGCTCATCCAAGTGGAATTTTATCCTTCCCAGCTGTTTGAACGGTCTATAAAACAAAGCAGTAACCCTTCATCAGGACGTCCACCGGTGAAACGACTGTACCTTCAGTAACATCATACATTGAACAGAAGAGGCTGCAGCCCAACACACATGTCTATGTTGTATAGAGATGCATTTTTTTTTCATTCTGCAATCAAAACCTCCTAATTACCATAAACTGCTGCCCTGATTTTGTTAGGAAACTCCAGCGCTGCTCACAGCTGGGCAGCAGTTGGCAACATGGAGGAACATCAGCATTACTCTCATCACTTTCCCCTGAGGGTCCCCAGTGTCCCCAGGGCACCAGCAGCCTACTGTGTGTGTGTGTGTGTGTGTGTGTGGATGCTGTAGACTACACTACTCTCTGTGCATCTGACTTGTTAAAAAACACACACAAACACACACAGTAGAGGTGAAAGTCCACTTAACTGATGCATTAAAGATGCTCTGTCACGCAAGGCCCAGCGTGTGCAGCTTCACCTTTATTTATTTTCCACGCCGGGGCACGACTTTCTCCTGCTGTCTCTCTCAATCGCGTTTCCACCGCAGTGCGTTCGGCCATTTTCAGGTTATTTATGAGAGCAGCAGCGCTGGGACGCCGGGTTTCCTGGGAGTAGAAAATTCACCAGGTTGTGTTTTTCCTTGAGAGACAGAAGAAAGTATATATATATGTATATCACTGCATGGAAACAAGCTCACATTTTGCTGCATTTGCTGTGTCGTGTGTTATTCAGTACAGCTAGGGAATAACCTGTAAACAACTATATGTTGCACCTCCTGGTGGTTATTATTTTGCTGTTTGAGTATATTGAGAGGCAGCTAGCTGTCTCAATCATCTCACTATAATTAATACATAAATGTTAAAGTGGCATCTGTTTTCTCATCCAACCAAAAATCAACATGACAGTAAAGTAAAAGGTTTGTGGTTAAAGGTCCCACATTGTATAAACTTCACTTTTTGATTCTAAAGCAGGTCTAGTTTCTATATCAATACTAAGAAAGGATTATCAGCCAATCAGAAAAGGGCCTTGGTGACTCCTCTCTTCTCATTGGCTCCCCAACCTGTTGTTACTAGAGCTCCAGAGAAAGGTGTGAGTTTTTGTGGCTCTTACAGCTGCAAGTAAAGTGTAAGATTCCTTAATGCTTAATGCTGCTATTTCCTTTTTACACTGATTATTTATTAGTTTTATGCTGTTAGACTCCATTACCTATAATTATCTTGTCATAGTTGGTGCATGTTTGAGCATGTCCTTTTGATTGCTAGTATGTGTGTATATGTGTGTATATATATATGTGTGTGTGTGTTTTGCACACTTGGCTCCGACTGGCCAACAGAACATGGGGAAGTTAATTAAAATGTGTGTCAGCACGCTGAGTTTAGTGTGAGGACGGTGGTTATAAAGTGAGCTGACGCTCTCAGCTTCCACTTTGGTTATTAATCACGTCGCAGCTGGAGACAAGTAATTCCTACATGTGGTTTGCAGCAGAAATGTTTTGAAGATGTTTTCGAAGCCGTCAGACTTTGTGAAATGTTGTTTCAGTGGAGCTGGTAATCTCTGCAGGTCCTGACAGCGTGGCCTTTAGGAGGAGGAAGCCTTAAAAACATCTCCTCACCCCTGGGGTCACAGCCTTTTCTTCAGCCGTGCTCCAAGAGAAACAATCGCCCCGAGACGATGGGTTTAAAGAACAGAGAGGGAGGGAGAGTGTGGTGTTTAACGTAGTGCAGGCTGCTGCAGAGGAAGTCAGAGCTTTGCAGCGCTGTCGGGGGCACGAGGAGGGGGGATTGTTGGGTCTCACAAGCATTAAAGCAAATGGTGCAATTTGTAGAGAAGCTTTTTGTGTTAAGAGCAGGTGACTGTGATTAGCTCCATAACACTGGGAGAGAGACTTATGAGCTTTAAGCCTCTTTTTAAACTTAACCACAGACACTCACAAGTCTGGAAACTGTAAAGATGACGTGGTGTTTCCTGTTATGTAGCGACTACAGTACGGACTTTAATTTCCAGATGCTGGTATTACATTATGTTGTGATTGTAATAAGAATATAGATGTAGGAACATTATTGTCGTCATCTTCAAGTTTATAGTCTTAAAAACTGTCTTTATAAAGATAACCTCCACATCTTCTGTTTCTATGGTAACAGCAGGGCCCCCTCCCCCCCATGCGTCAGCTGACCTGGTCCTCCTCCTGTAGATGATCTAATTATCACCTCAGCAGACCCTGGCTGCCATAAAGTATAATGGACACATTTATACCGACTGTTCAACACTGAGCTTCTTCACTTATGTAAATCAGTGATCATTAGAGGTTTATTGGTGTAATAGAGGCGACACTCTGGCCTGTGTGTGTGTGTGTGTGTGTGTGGGCTTCAGCATCTTAACAGCTTTAGAGATGTTAGCAGGTTGAAGTTCAATTAGTCAGAACGCTGCCACTTTATAATGTCTATCCATTATATTCATCATAATAAAAGTGGTGCACTCAGTAGATGCACACACAAGAAATCAGAGGAAACTTTTTAATCTAAGTCAGTGTCAAAGTGTCAAACAGACCGGGGTGATAGTTTGGGTTTTTTGATGTGTGCTTGTGCGTAGTGATACCATATCTTGAGAAAAAGTAGTTCCAAAGACTGTGGTGTCCATCATGTGGCTAGAACATCTGGCCTCCATCAACAACAGTAGAGCTTCTGTGCCAGTTTTTCCAGCTGCTTCTTTAAATTAAGAGCATACTGATCTAAATCTCCGTCTGTTTAAATAGTCTAACAATGTGTCTCCGATCACATAACCTCAACTGTCACTTTAAATTGACCATTTTTACCCAGATTCCCATTTGTTGTTGATAAACACTGCTCGTTTTATTGTGTCAGGAGTTTTCTAATAGATTCGACATTCAGAGGACTTTGTCTGTTCAGCAGGAGAATTCATCTGAGGATAATGTGATTTAAGTTCTGTTTAATATTCTGTACATGCCACATCTTTAAGTGAAGTCAACAGTCTAAAAATCTGAGTGTCTTTTGTTGTTTTCGTTGTAGGTGTTCAGACAGACGACTGTTGCGTGGCGGTTGCATTAGATTGAATCAGATTATTGCACATGTGAATCTAATAAAAGATGAGAACCACACAATATTAATTCATTATACGATAATTGAGTCGTCTTCGTTGTCGTCGTTGTCGTCGTTGTCATGAGAACACAGATGTGATGATTTCGTTATGATGAGGCCAGAAGCATGTAGACCCACATGACTTGACTGGGCTTCCGTGTTCACACTCCCACCAAGTGCAAAGTTGCAACAGCCGCCTGCAGCAGTTTTAAAAGATGCCGCGACGTCCTAAAGGCTCTGATCCTGAACGCAGCATGTTGATGAGCTCATCACAGTTCGACCCCTCTGTGGCTCCTCCCCTTTCATACCCTAGAGATGTTGTGACTAAAATCTAAAGTCTAGTTCTTATCACAGATGTAAATCCACTTGACTTCTCTGGAGAAGGCTGCGCTCCCAACACAGTCTGATAGTCAGCAGTTATTTGAGGATTTTCATGGCGTCTTTGTGTCTGAGGATTTGTGGCTCTATAAGGTGTGTAAGGATTTTCTGCGCCGCTGTAGCTACGAGACACAATACTGTCACACTCCCTGGAGTTTGTCTGCAACCCCGACTTATTGTCCCCGTCTGCTGAAGGGCGGATGGTGGCACAGACTGTGAATGACAACAGACTTGTTATATTCATCTTTACAGCCTCTGAAATATGATTTATCATTATTATTTTATCTAACACACATTATAATTGTTTCGCAGACACATTATAAATAAAGATTAAAGATTACATTTAATGGATGGATAATAAATCTGTTTAAAAATCAATCTGAACCTGCAAACATATTTCATTTCCAGTACTTTAAAGAAAATAAAAGAAGCAAATCTTCACTTTTGAGAGCGAGCAGATGTTTGACTTAGACTAACTACTTAATGATTTAACAGTTATTAAACTTGTTGATGATTAACTGCCATGTCAATCAGCTGCTGGAGTGTTTCAAATAAAATCAAACATAATCAATAAACTGAGCCCATCGCAGCTGAGACGCAGGATAGTGAATGTATGAATGAATTCCTGCAGCAAATATACACATTTTCCCCAGGTCTTTTATTTTGAAATCAAACACAGAGGATGTTGGTTGTTTCTAAATTAAAACACAACACAACGCCTGTCCCTTCAGTCAGTCAGGAGTCACACACTGACTGTGACAGTTGTTTGTCTTTGTACCTGCCTGACGTGACCTCACCTCTGAAGACACAGAGGATGAAGGGGACAGAGGTTTGACAGGCTGCCTCTCTTCCTCCTCCTCCTCCTCCTCTGATGCCTGTTTACCAGAGAATTATAAACATGCAGCTCTGAGTTAGTTTGTCAATTAGAAACGCATTAAGGGAAACAACAGTGCTACTAGTTAGACACTTTTTTGAGGATTGAGCGGAGCAGCAGGGAGATCAGGGGCTGTAATTGCTGTATAAATGAAGATCAGGCCGATCCACTGAAAGTCTGAAGCAGGAGGTGGTGCAGTGTCAGGCTGATTTCACACTCAGTGCTCACCTTCACAAACAGTTTGCCTTCCTTAGCTTTGTATTTCACTCTCTGCCTGTGTTCTGTATTCAACATCCCTTTACTACGGTGGCCCAGAAGGGTCAAAACAAATCCAAAAGCCACAACATGTCTGTTAAATCCCGTGCCATAGAGCCCATATTTTGAAAGGGCATCTTGCTTTTCCTCCTCCTTCCTTCCATCATGACTCGTCTCCTGACTCACTGTACCAACACCTGCTGTTCCGTCACACTCAGTCTGTCGTCCGTGGTCCGTAGTACGATGCCGGCCCTGCTCCCCTCAGTCCTGCACTGTGCTGTCGTTGCAGTGCAGCAGGTGTAGCTCCACTCCACCGGGCTCCGTGCCTGTACTGCTGTGTAGAGCCGAGCCTCTGTCGTCAACAGATTACCATTAGACCATTCAATCCTAACATCATTGTGCTATGGACTGAGCCTTTGTTCCCAGATGTAAAGGCATGGAGGACCACTACATTAATTACATACATTTAACTCAATGCATAGAGATTACAATGGATAATAAAAAGTTTTACAAGGATGAAATGTCCTGCTTGGTTTATGTCTGGGTCCCAATTCTCTAAACATCAAAGCTCTGGGATTTTAATGTTAATGTATGTCATAAATTTCACATGTAGTTAAGAGATTTTCTGTTGCAGCTCTTTAACTGTCCTGGGTTGTGGTGGTGATGTTCTTATATGAGTATCTATAATGTGTTTTTTGCTCACCAAAAACAAACGCTGCGGCTTTATGTTGCATTGCATCACTGTAGCTTCAACAGTGCAGGGCTGTTGCATGTTATTGTGTGATGCTGAGCGTGCTGCTGACCCATCGCATCTCTTCTCTCTCTCTCTTGTTTTTATCATCACTGTTGTGCAGGAGTTTGCTGCATTGACCAAGGAGCTGAACGCCTGCAGGGAGCAGCTGCTAGAGAAGGAGGAGGAGATCTCCGAGCTCAAAGCTGAGAGGAACAACACCAGGGTGAGGGCATGACCACACACACACACACACATCCCATGATATGCTGTTTATCCTGGCACCAGTTAATCTCATACAAGATGGCTAACTTAGCATTATATGAGTGGTGGTAACATGGTGGTTTTAGTTTTCCACAACTGTTGTTTCCACATTTACATCCAGAAGTTTCACAACTTTGTCCAATGCTGCAGAAAAAAAGCCCCGGCTGCTGCTGCACAGTGTGATAGACGGCATCCAGAGGAAGCTTAAGTTATCTGGTGGGTACGGTTTTAAGGCCGTAGAAGCACTGAAGCAGCCATGCACACTGTCTGTTCCCAATGCCCAGACATAGCTCATTAGCTCCCCACATTCTGCCTGAGCATTTTTCCACTCACTTCACATGGATGGCTGCTCAACAGTAAAACTGACTCCAAATGGCAGTGATGCCCTGCAGTGTCCAGTTCAAAGTATTTTTGGGGAAAAAAGAAAAAAACAAACAAAAAAAAACCCAAGAAGACAGAAAATAGAAAGACATTAGCGGATCAGCTCAATTTTGTGGCGCTGAAGTCCTGTATCTTCAAATGAAAAATATTTCCTTTTTTTAAAGCGGTCTGCTGTTGACAGATAAGACTCTGTTCTCCAAGCCCAGTGCTGATGAAGTGTGTATTTACAGTCTTGCACTATCTGTCTCTGGGTGGAGGCACGAGATTTTAGCACAACAGCGACTGAAATAAAAGAGAAACAAGGAGCAGACACACACAAAAAGTCATTTTCACTCTCTCACTTTATTATCACCTCAAATCCTCCGATGGGCAAATTACCAGGCAAACTTTAATTAAGCTCAGTTTTTAGCCACTGGTAGGGCCTTTTTTTTTTTTTTTTTTTCCTTGTACAGTTGATAATTAAATCTTTGAAGGCGTGTGCAGGCAGCCGGTGGACTGAAGGGAGGATAACAGATGTGATGACAGTGGAAACACAGGTCAACTTTACAGGATGTGTGGGGTAAAGCAGCACAATCAAAGTGGCTCAAATGGTGCGAGGACGAGGGCGGCAGCATGTGAATGAGGACATGATGACTGCTCAGCGGTCTGCACGGGCTCTTATTTTTATGTTTTATAACCCAGGCAGGCTTCACACTCGCTCACTCAAACTGCTGCCACCACCTCCTGTGGAGAGTTTGATCACTTCCGCCTGCTAAAATGTTCTGTCTGCCACATCCTGCGGGGAAAATTAAGCACATGAAGTCTGAGGGAAAAGAAAAGAGGATAAAATTATTATGGATTGCACCCTTTTTTCTTTTTAAGTCTGTGTGGTTTCCCATAGCAACAGATGCTCAGTCGTCATGCTATTGATTAGATTTTCGTTTTGGATGTTATTTGGGGTCTTCACCGGAGGGGTGTGGTTTACTGGATGCATCTGAACATTGTGTGTGGTTAGACAGAAGCTCATATTCTGATGTATGAAATTTTATACCATGGTGATAATGATGATCCAACCTGCAGGTATTAGCATCTTTCCCCAAGCTTTGTTAGGGAGGTGTGAAAGGTGTTAAAGTCATTAATTTGATAGTTAAACTGAGAAAAGTAAATTAGCAGCTGCAGTTATGTCTTATGGTTCACCTGCAAAATGATGCAAGTGATGCTTCTGCTGTGAAAATCAAGATATATGATAATAATATCAGAACAGACCAGAGACAGTTTTAGTTTAGGCTCTGTTGCTGCTGTTTTCTCACACTGAGTATGAGCCTGTGAGAGAGAGAGAGAGAGAGAGAGAGAGAGAGAGAGAGAGAGAGAGAGAGAGAGAGAGAGAGAAACCAGAGGCAGCATCAGCAGAGGAGGGTTACACTTGGGAGGCAGGTGAGTCGGGGGAAGGAACAAGATCATTATCAGAATGATTCTTCTTATAAATCTTTCCCAGTGGGACTGAAGCGTTAAAATCTGCATCACCGCGAAAACTGCCAAAGCACCAGTGAGTAACTGAAAGCAGACGATGACGCTGCTGTGCACTGATCTCAGTGCAAGAAGCTGTAATGAATGTTTTATCCATGCAAATGAACCGATGTCCTCTCCTCACCCAGTCACGTCCCGGGTGTTTATTCCCAGTTGTTGTTGTTGTTGTTGTTGTGGTGCAGTTACCTTGTTTTTCTGAAGTCAAGCGATTTTTTTTTTCCACACGTGGACATACACTCCTCTGGCAGTTTATTAGCTGCACGGACTGTAGCTAAAACTAATGCAGACAAATACAACTGGCCGGCAATCCATTAAATCCTCCTTTCATGAAGAATGCAGTGTTTGTGGTGTTGATTCAACTGTATGATCATATGAAAGGAGGCATCACATGCATGATGGGAGGATTTACTGCAGTTTTGAGTGAGCTGTTCCTGATAATATGGCCACTGTTAACAGCACATTTACAAAAAAACACAATAGATTAAGATGATTTTTTAACTCATTTTCTGTTTTTATAATAATTAAATCTGACCATACTGTATGTAGTCATATATAGAGACACTTGAGACAATGACTTGGTTTATTTTTGCACTTCTTTCTTCTCTTTCAATCAGCGTGACAAAAACTCTCATCCTTTATTACAACTATTTTCACCTCCTTGAAGTTCTTTGAATTGCTTTAATATGTTTTCATTACATCACTGAGTGGAGCTGAGTGTCTGTCAAGAGTCTCTCTTCCATGCGTGTGATATATGCTGATTAAAACGACAATTTCTCCCTCATGTGTGTCCTCAGCTACTGCTGGAACATCTGGAGTGCCTGGTGTCCAGACACGAGCGGTCGCTCCGCATGACGGTGGTCAAGAGGCAGGCTCAGTCTCCCTCAGGGGTGTCCAGTGAAGTTGAAGTCCTCAAAGCGCTCAAATCCTTGTTCGAACACCACAAAGCCCTTGATGAGAAGGTTGGTACACCTCCATGAGCACATAGTTTTCACATATTATGTCCATCCAACATTATTTATACTTATGCATATACATATATATCCATGCATCATTGATATCCTTGAAAGTTTTGGAAAGTAGACAAAAAGCAAGAAGTGCTTTATTTATATATTCTGTGCAAATATAAAAATTGCAGGTTTGTGTTGTAGCTTAAGGCTGGTGAAGTTAACAGGAGACCTCATGTTCTGCATCAGTAATACAGAACAACTTCTTGTTATTGTCGTCTGTGAGCCTCTGTTAAGCCAGAGCCCGACTCAGACCCCAGCGATCTTCTAATCCAGGATCAACCTCCTCTTGAGGTCTGGCATCCTATTGGGGCACAGCAGCCGCGCTGCCTGGTCACCATGCGCTGCAAGTATAATTGCTCCATTGCAGCCACAACAGGCCTGGAACGAGTGATCTCTGAGTCTGTGGGAGTTCGCAGACGAGGAGAAGGAGCGTAGGAGGGGAATCTCCTCTCAGCAACAGGTCCTTTAAAAGCAATAAAGGCCTCATATTGCTGCTTTGAAGCTGCTGCAGATTGTTATTGTGAGGCTATGGGAGGAGAAGTGGACAGCTCCTTGTGCTGCAACACTGGGGCTCTTTGTCTGCTGCCTTAACCAAGACTGGAGTTTAAACTGTGGCAGAGAAACTGGGTGTGATTTCCCATCCAGGTCCTGGTCGTGCACTTCATGTGCAATTCATGTTTGCAGCAGATGGGAGGTTCATTGTGTGTGTTTGGTTGTTTTGGTTTTCAGGTACGAGAGAGGCTACGGGTGTCACTGGAGAGGGTGTCCGCCTTGGAGGAGGAGCTCACAGCAGCCAATCAGGAGGTAAATCATGCAAGACATCTTTATTTGTTGTTCTACATGTTAAAAACACAGACCAGTGAGACAAAAGATAAACCTCAGCCTTGGGTCCGGGCTTTGAGGCTGCGCAGCCTTCTGCCTGAAGGGAGGAAGGTGAACAGGTCATGGGCTGGGAGGGTAAAACTGCTTTATTTAGTGTTTTCACTGGATTTCATCACTGGGTCCATTTGTTATGGGGAGGAGGAGGAGGCCTCTGGTGATAATTCAGTTTTCGGTTGAAACCTCCTGAACATCTGGATCGTAAGTTCTGGGGGGACTATGCATGCAAACACAAGTGGCAGCTCAGCTCACGGCCCTCTCAGAGTCAGAGTCAGATTTATTGTCAATATACCAGGTGTAGTGAAATTATACCCGGCTTCTCTCCTGGATGAAACTACAAAGATAAAGACTCAAACATAGAATGTTTTACTTTACAAAACAGAAGAAAAGTAGGAAAAATATAAAAAGAGCAACAGTTAGTATTCACAAAATCAAGTGGTTTGACAAAGCAAAGACAACACAGACTGTCATTCATTTCTATTCAGGTTTGTTTATGCCTGGTAAGAACAACTGTTGCAGATCAACAGATACAAAAGAAGAGGAGGGGAGAAGAAATTGTTTCAGACAGTTGCTGTTGTTTTTTAAAATACTCCACATAAAAGAAATATCAGAAAATATGTGTTATTAACAAACAGCAGCATGAAGAGTCAGTGCAGAGCAGTGTACTGCAGCAGCCTGTACACGCTCCATCTCACAGAACAACGGCTCGTGGATATAAATCTAATCCACAGCGTGATGTGTCCTGAAATGTCCTGAATTATGTATCAACTCAAACAACCAGCAGCGCGTCTGCAGGCGTCACACACTCCTCATCTGTACAGGGAGATAGACACAGTGCACATGAGCAGGCTGAGGTGCAGCGCTGACAGGAGAGTGGTCGCTCTTCCTGTGGCCCCCCCTCCGACTCCTGCTCAACCTCCGGGGGCCAAGGCTGGCAGCAGAGCCAGAGCAGCTCTCCTCTCTCTCTCTCTCACTCACACACACACACACACACACACACACACACTGCAGATGGTCTTGTTCCAGCTGAGAAAAACCCTGAGGCTGGCACTTCACAGCCTGTCAGACATGCCAGTCTGACACTCAGGCTGAGAATAAAAGTGGGGTAAGAAGAGGAGTGGAGGGAGCAGGAGGAGGTGGTGGTGGACAGACAGACAGCAAGCAGAGAGGAGGAAGGGCAGGATACAGAAATAAAAATGGCAGGTGGGATGCAGAGGCAGGTCGAGTGTGTAGCGGTGTGTGTATTAATGAGAATAGTCGGTCACAGCACATGATGTGGCGATGAGGAGACAAAAATGAACCTGACCAGATAAACTGTGAGGATGGAGCTGAGCTCAGCCCCACGTAGACACGTACAGTACAATACAATGCAATGGGGGGCCGGCCCGCGGCGCTAAAGCAGGAAGCCGGGGCCGAGCTGAGCTGGCCGGTGGTGGCGGCTCGTTCACACACTCAGCCCCACGTAGACACGTACAGTACAATACAATGCAATGGGGGGCCGGCCCGCGGCGCTAAAGCAGGAAGCCGGGGCCGAGCTGAGCTGGCCGGTGGTGGCGGCTCGTTCACACACTCAGCCCCACGTAGACACGTACAGTACAATACAATGCAATGGGGGGCCGGCCCGCGGCGCTAAAGCAGGAAGCCGGGGCCGAGCTGAGCTGGCCGGTGGTGGCGGCTCGTTCACACACTCAGCCCCACGTAGACACGTACAGTACAATACAATGCAATGGGGGGCCGGCCCGCGGCGCTAAAGCAGGAAGCCGGGGCCGAGCTGAGCTGGCCGGTGGTGGCGGCTCGTTCACACACTCAGCCCCACGTAGACACGTACAGTACAATACAATGCAATGGGGGGCCGGCCCGCGGCGCTAAAGCAGGAAGCCGGGGCCGAGCTGAGCTGGCCGGTGGTGGCGGCTCGTTCACACACTCAGCCCCACGTAGACACGTACAGTACAATACAATGCAATGGGGGGCCGGCCCGCGGCGCTAAAGCAGGAAGCCGGGGCCGAGCTGAGCTGGCCGGTGGTGGCGGCTCGTTCACACACTCAGCCCCACGTAGACACGTACAGTACAATACAATGCAATGGGGGGCCGGCCCGCGGCGCTAAAGCAGGAAGCCGGGGCCGAGCTGAGCTGGCCGGTGGTGGCGGCTCGTTCACACACTCAGCCCCACGTAGACACGTACAGTACAATACAATGCAATGGGGGGCCGGCCCGCGGCGCTAAAGCAGGAAGCCGGGGCCGAGCTGAGCTGGCCGGTGGTGGCGGCTCGTTCACACACTCAGCCCCACGTAGACACGTACAGTACAATACAATGCAATGGGGGGCCGGCCCGCGGCGCTAAAGCAGGAAGCCGGGGCCGAGCTGAGCTGGCCGGTGGTGGCGGCTCGTTCACACACTCAGCCCCACGTAGACACGTACAGTACAATACAATGCAATGGGGGGCCGGCCCGCGGCGCTAAAGCAGGAAGCCGGGGCCGAGCTGAGCTGGCCGGTGGTGGCGGCTCGTTCACACACTCAGCCCCACGTAGACACGTACAGTACAATACAATGCAATGGGGGGCCGGCCCGCGGCGCTAAAGCAGGAAGCCGGGGCCGAGCTGAGCTGGCCGGTGGTGGCGGCTCGTTCACACACTCAGCCCCACGTAGACACGTACAGTACAATACAATGCAATGGGGGGCCGGCCCGCGGCGCTAAAGCAGGAAGCCGGGGCCGAGCTGAGCTGGCCGGTGGTGGCGGCTCGTTCACACACTCAGCCCCACGTAGACACGTACAGTACAATACAATGCAATGGGGGCCGGCCCGCGGCGCTAAAGCAGGAAGCCGGGGCCGAGCTGAGCTGGCCGGTGGTGGCGGCTCGTTCACACACTCAGCCCCACGTAGACACGTACAGTACAATACAATGCAATGGGGGGCCGGCCCGCGGCGCTAAAGCAGGAAGCCGGGGCCGAGCTGAGCTGGCCGGTGGTGGCGGCTCGTTCACACACTCAGCCCCACGTAGACACGTACAGTACAATACAATGCAATGGGGGGCCGGCCCGCGGCGCTAAAGCAGGAAGCCGGGGCCGAGCTGAGCTGGCCGGTGGTGGCGGCTCGTTCACACACTCAGCCCCACGTAGACACGTACAGTACAATACAATGCAATGGGGGGCCGGCCCGCGGCGCTAAAGCAGGAAGCCGGGGCCGAGCTGAGCTGGCCGGTGGTGGCGGCTCGTTCACACACTCAGCCCCACGTAGACACGTACAGTACAATACAATGCAATGGGGGGCCGGCCCGCGGCGCTAAAGCAGGAAGCCGGGGCCGAGCTGAGCTGGCCGGTGGTGGCGGCTCGTTCACACACTCAGCCCCACGTAGACACGTACAGTACAATACAATGCAATGGGGGGCCGGCCCGCGGCGCTAAAGCAGGAAGCCGGGGCCGAGCTGAGCTGGCCGGTGGTGGCGGCTCGTTCACACACTCAGCCCCACGTAGACACGTACAGTACAATACAATGCAATGGGGGGCCGGCCCGCGGCGCTAAAGCAGGAAGCCGGGGCCGAGCTGAGCTGGCCGGTGGTGGCGGCTCGTTCACACACTCAGCCCCACGTAGACACGTACAGTACAATACAATGCAATGGGGGGCCGGCCCGCGGCGCTAAAGCAGGAAGCCGGGGCCGAGCTGAGCTGGCCGGTGGTGGCGGCTCGTTCACACACTCAGCCCCACGTAGACACGTACAGTACAATACAATGCAATGGGGGGCCGGCCCGCGGCGCTAAAGCAGGAAGCCGGGGCCGAGCTGAGCTGGCCGGTGGTGGCGGCTCGTTCACACACTCAGCCCCACGTAGACACGTACAGTACAATACAATGCAATGGGGGGCCGGCCCGCGGCGCTAAAGCAGGAAGCCGGGGCCGAGCTGAGCTGGCCGGTGGTGGCGGCTCGTTCACACACTCAGCCCCACGTAGACACGTACAGTACAATACAATGCAATGGGGGGCCGGCCCGCGGCGCTAAAGCAGGAAGCCGGGGCCGAGCTGAGCTGGCCGGTGGTGGCGGCTCGTTCACACACTCAGCCCCACGTAGACACGTACAGTACAATACAATGCAATGGGGGGCCGGCCCGCGGCGCTAAAGCAGGAAGCCGGGGCCGAGCTGAGCTGGCCGGTGGTGGCGGCTCGTTCACACACTCAGCCCCACGTAGACACGTACAGTACAATACAATGCAATGGGGGGCCGGCCCGCGGCGCTAAAGCAGGAAGCCGGGGCCGAGCTGAGCTGGCCGGTGGTGGCGGCTCGTTCACACACTCAGCCCCACGTAGACACGTACAGTACAATACAATGCAATGGGGGGCCGGCCCGCGGCGCTAAAGCAGGAAGCCGGGGCCGAGCTGAGCTGGCCGGTGGTGGCGGCTCGTTCACACACTCAGCCCCACGTAGACACGTACAGTACAATACAATGCAATGGGGGGCCGGCCCGCGGCGCTAAAGCAGGAAGCCGGGGCCGAGCTGAGCTGGCCGGTGGTGGCGGCTCGTTCACACACTCAGCCCCACGTAGACACGTACAGTACAATACAATGCAATGGGGGGCCGGCCCGCGGCGCTAAAGCAGGAAGCCGGGGCCGAGCTGAGCTGGCCGGTGGTGGCGGCTCGTTCACACACTCAGCCCCACGTAGACACGTACAGTACAATACAATGCAATGGGGGGCCGGCCCGCGGCGCTAAAGCAGGAAGCCGGGGCCGAGCTGAGCTGGCCGGTGGTGGCGGCTCGTTCACACACTCAGCCCCACGTAGACACGTACAGTACAATACAATGCAATGGGGGGCCGGCCCGCGGCGCTAAAGCAGGAAGCCGGGGCCGAGCTGAGCTGGCCGGTGGTGGCGGCTCGTTCACACACTCAGCCCCACGTAGACACGTACAGTACAATACAATGCAATGGGGGGCCGGCCCGCGGCGCTAAAGCAGGAAGCAGAGGGTGCAGGATCAGGAACAGGAAGAGTGACAGAAATGGAGAGAACAGTTAAAATATAATGTGAAGGGCTGGTTCCCGAAGCTGTCCTCCATTTTTCTTTTACAGCTTTTGCACAAAGTCTGCGTTTTAACTGATCTGTTAAATCGTCGTCAGTGGAGGAGGATGTGCAGCACTTTGAGTAATATCCTCCTCAGCCAAGGTTGAGAACCTCACACTGGGCCGCCGCCCCTCGTAAATGGTTAACACTACACTTGTCTAGCCCGGACAACCGCCTGGCGATGGAGGAGGCAGTTAAACCGACTTTTCCCCTGAATAGAAATGTCCACACTTCAGAGGCTCCAGGGAGGCGGGCAGAGCCGTGAGCCGCCAAACCGGTAATTGATTTGAGATGGAGGTCTAGTACGAGTTCCTTCTCTGTCCCCAAAGGGGGTTTAGACAGCACAGTAACACCAGATAAAACGGATGACCTTTGACCTGAAGCAATCACAGGTGTTTAAGTGGCCGCATACCGATAATGGCTGGTGATTGCAATTTGGAGCGAAATGTGATACAGAATGTAAATTATTATTTACTGTTTATGTGTTTATTCATAGGCGACAGTGTTTATTAATCAAGACTGGGACACATTTTAAAAATTGCTGTGTTGAAGGACAAATACATGTTAGTTTCATTTTTAATCTCAATCTCTTTACACACTGAAAATGCTTGGGTTAATAAATAGACAATCATCATTCATTATTGTTAGATCCTGATCAAAGTGTGAATCGAGTCCTTCGTCACAATCACCACGCTTTTGGACTTTTTTTTTTCCTTTTCAATAAAACGAGTAGTTGGAAGAAAACAGTGTAATAACATTTTTGTTTTGCCTTGGGACCCGTCAGGTCCACAGGAAGTGAGATTGAAGACTTTCCTCTTTATTGTGCCTGTTCTAACTCTGTGTGCCAACTCTCACTTCTTTACCAAAGAAATCCCAGGACAAATCTGATGCCCTTTACACCTACATATATAGGGAGTACATGTATGTGTGTGTATATACAGATGCATCAGCTCCAAAGCATGTGATTGATTGTAATTCAAGCGCATTGCACCAGAGACTTGAGTGCCCCCAGCTCTCACCTTGACAACATCAATCTTTAATACTCCAAGAACAACCGCCCCCCTTCACTCTCCCTCATGTTTGTCCAATCGCTCCTTCATCACATTACTTCAGACAGTCCTCTCACCACACAAGTGCTAAGGCAAGATAAGAGAATCGTGACACATCTTGTGCTACATGTCCTGCCTCTTCTCCCTCCATCAGATGTCTGCCTTTTGATGAGAGGTAAATCGGCAACATCAAAACGGGGAAAATAATAGGCGTTGTGTTCATTTTTGCATCTGGCGAACTTCGGTCCTTTCTGTAATTTCGGAGCCATAGATGCATCTGTAGTGGCTCCATTCATCATTTTTTGTTGTGCCTTTATGTCAGGGGAGGTCTTGGTGTTTGATCTCTGAGCTGGAGAAGTTACAGACGGTCTCAGAATAATGGCAGAGAAACATACGGAGACTTAATTATGCCCTCGTTAAAAATAATGAACAGAGGAGCTCAGGATTCAGAGGAGAAGCCAAGCTGTTGCTGGCGAAGTTTCAGTCAGCAGAGTTTAAAGTCTGAGCTTAATGTTAGAAAATCTGTCCATTAATCATCAGCTCCTGCATTGTGGCTCTGCTTCAGAAGAAATCAACTTTGACGTCACGTCACGTACGAGTTTAAACCAAGATTGTTTCTTGTATTGATTGTTTTCATCAGTGTTTAACAACACCAGCTCTAACTATTGAGTCTTTTCTTCCTCTGAAATGCTGCATGCTAGCTATCCCTAGCTTAAAATGAAGGTCAAAAGTTCATGTCAAGTAACAATTTTGGCAAGAAGCCATGTTTGTCAGCAGAGAGAAGTTCATCATGTTTATAATAAATAGCTCATAGCCTCCTAAAACTTTACCTTTAACAGCGACTGCTCACTTCAGTGCGTTATGTAGAGGAGTCATTAGCATCTCAGTCCGGTCCAACCCAGCTCTCCAGGCTGCTGCAGGAAGACGTCAGAGGGGCCACAGGCCTCTGGTGATCGGCTCACATGATACCTGATCTACCACATTACTGAAGTGTTTTTCAAAGCTTCACAAGAAGTTCACATTTGTTGTCGTGTGTTTTTTAATAGTGTGCATGCTGCAAATTACTGTCTCTCAACACCCACGAGTTTTCTGGTTGTGGAAAGTCTCGGTTTACACGAGGCACCACAAAGTCTCAGGGGCAAGTATCAGCCATGTACACTATCTGCCTTTCTCTTCCCTGTCATGAGGAGAGTGATAATCACATGGTGTCTGTCAAGGCAAGAACCTAATTATTGGTGTTGTCGGTCACCCCCTCCGACAGGATTATGACTGTGGGACAGTTGTTTAAGGTGATGAAACGAGGCATGAGGTCCACAGGACATGATAATTATAGTGATTGTATCAGAGTTCACATGTTTCCAACTTCATGTTTGCTGAAGTGATGTTCCAGACATTCCTAGAAAGGGACATACTGTAATTTACCAGCATTACATAAGAAGGAAGCAGTCATGCAGTTATGTATTGATGCTTTGTTTGGCCGATGTTTCAAGGCCGCACTGAAGAAAAGCAGCACATTAAACCAGCTTTATCTTAATCTTCTGATCTTGTTTTCCATCCAACTTCAACTGTCTGGTTTCTGACATTGTGTAAGTGTTTCAGCTTCTAAACTCTTTGCCTTTTTTCCCCCCTTTGTCTGCAGATTGTGGCCTTACGGGAACAAAATGCTCATATCCAGAGGAAAGTGGCGTCTGGAGAGGGAGGAGAGGACATACTGGAGGGTAGTGAAGCTCAACAGAAGGTCCACGGCAAGGTTAGCGACCTTGATATAAAATATCAATATTAAAACTTGGACATGGTGTAAAACAACATGCAACACATTCGAAAGGAGGTGAAGGCGGTGGTCAAGCTCAGAGTTGGTTTAATTGGGCACAAACTGAACCAAGACAAGTATAAGAAATACTTTTCTAAACTGCAGGGAAAACTGTATAATAAAGATATAATAAAACTCCTGCCAGAGCAACTCAAATATTCTGTGAGCCAGAACCACAAAATAAGCAGCTAATATGGTAAGAAAAACATAAAACTAGCATTAAAAAAAATCTTAGGGCTCCTTAAAAACCAGGGTTTTAGAGTTTAAAAAGATTGTTTGGTCCTGTGCAAGCAATAAATCGTTAGAAGTTCAAATTAAACATGCATTATTTGCCTTTCAAGGGGCTATTTGCTTCATAGCTAACATTAGCATTAGCAGCTGTTTACTTAAATGTATGAGAAATAATGTTGTGAGTTCAACATCAAATTTTGTTCCTTTAAAGCAACAACAGTGTAAACTCTTGTCTCTGTCATGTCCTGTCTTCTACTAAAATTAGCATGCTAATCAGTTAGCCCCCTTCCACATTCAGTGTTAGCAGCTCACTCCAGCTAATGCGATTGTTCCTCCATGCTATGCTCCAGTGTGTAACTTAAGTTTTATTGTCTTTTACTCAATTAATTACTTAATATCAACCTCAAATATTCAGTGTTGTACTCACAGCACTTGTGATCATTATTGTCTAGTGGCATCACACAGCTAATTCCTACACATTAACTTCCCTCTGGTGGTTTAATTATCAGTATAAACACACTTTTTAAACGCTACAGGTCTTAATTGAATGGTTTTGACGATGCATTTAGCTCTGCAGGATTTGTGAAGGTGACCTGCAGTCAGGTGAGGGCTCTCGCTGTGACCTCGGCTTCTTTTATTATTATGCAGCGGCACACGTGGAGCTGCGTAGCTGAATACAAATTCCCTCTCTGATTATTAATTTAAAGACTGAGGTGTAGCAGCATCCACGGTCACTAGATTACACCAAGCAAAGCGCGATGCCGTTCATCCTGTGTCAGCAGACATCAGAGCACGCAAACAGGCAACACCCAAAAGGCCAGACCAGAGTCTGGAAATGCCTTTTTTAACATGCAGACAGCAGCATCTACATCTTACACAGGATACCTGGGTAGATCAATGGAGATGCTATTACTCGGCTGGTCTGCTGGGGGAGGGCGCCCTGGGGGAAGGATGTCGGGAGTAAAAAAGATGAAGAGCGTGTGTGTGTGTGTGTGCAGAGGGATGGGCTAATGAGGAGACGGCTATCGTCTGCCCTGTTTCGTGAAGATAAAAAGAGGCGAATATGAGCGTGTGTTGTTGTTTTAGTCGTGTTTATATTTGCAGAGGAAATTGCATGCGCGTGTAAGCCGCTTTGATGTATATTCGTCGTGCTGAAGTGACTATAGCCTGGTAGCAAGAAGGAGGGCGAGTTAATTCAATGTCACTGCAGTCAGAGGCTGACTGACAGAGATGTAGTAGCGGCTGCCGTCGAGGAACAGGCTGCGTTTCTTCTCGGGGGGGGGGTACAATCCTCTCTCCACCTGATTTTCACGTGTCCGCAGGTTGTCACTAATGTGACAGGAGGAGAGCGGTCAGTGAGAGGTGATGAAGGAGGAGAGAGCAGCTCCTCAAGTGCATATTGACCCGTGGAGCTGTCAGACCTTTAGCATAGGCCTAGATCAGCCTGATAAGCAGTTAATGCATACTGACAGACGAGGCTGCACCTTCTTAATTTTTCATTGAGTAAACATCCAGTTTGGATCCGTTTCATTGCCCATCACTCCCAGAACACATGTACTGACAAACTCAAGCTTTGGACTGTCATTAAGCATATGTAAAACAGTAAGAAAGGAGACTTTGTGAATAAAACATGGAATTGAATAAATAAGACATACACAGGCTTTAAAGCAACTTAACTACATTTCTACATGAAATGTAAAATTTTTTTTTCCTTTTTCCTTTTTCATTTTATATTAGATTTTTACACTTGATTTTCACAGGTTTGCAAGCATGCAATATGTTTTTGTGAAATTTGACATGTCATCCATTTCTTTTTGTTTCACTACTCCACGAGAGACCACGCTGGCTTTAACTACACATCTGTTTTGTGTGTATGTGGCAAATAAAACCCTTGAAACCACTCAAGTACAGTGAAGGTTAATTGGATTTTTTTGTGCTGTTCACAGCATCAATAAATTACATTAATAAAAAAAATTTAATTCCTAAAGTCCCATGCCCTGAATGACCCCACAAACCTGACTGTGAACAATTTTCAAAGGGAAAATTTCTTTTGGAGAAATTTTTCTTCATTTCACACAAAAATCTAATTTCTCTCTCACAAACAAAATCTGTTCACCTCCATTGTGTTTGAGTAGCATTAGACTTTTGGGTAATTGGGGTGATGTTGCCACATTTTAAAAGGTCATGTAACTGCATAACTTCATCTAAACTGCTGCAGGTTGAATGGAAAATTGCTCATTTAAACTTCCTCAGCGCTGTAATGGGAGCCACAGTTGGATAGTGTATTACCTGAGGACCTGTTAAGACATTTTGTAATAAAGGAGAAGCTAAATAGTTAAAGTCTGTCCTTTTTACGAGAGCGGCCCACCAGTGCCGGGGTGCTGATATTAAAATGGGTGGTGTGATTTAGATGGTCTGGGTCCCCCCGCCCGGATGAATCATCGATCCCAGCAGGTTTGCATGGTCTGGGTCTGATGCGGCACAGAGATAGAGAAGGGCCCAGTCTTTCTTTATGCCTGCTTTAAAGTAAATACATTTGGGTGTAAAAAACAGGCTCTCAGTGGGAGTGTTGTTTAGCAGTGATAATAAAGTTGTTTTTTGATGTTACTCTCATCTCTGAACCTCCGAAAGGTGCATCTCCCTGGCTTCCCCTCCCTCATTAATCTACCTCATGCAGAGACCTAGAGAGTGAGAACTCAGCAAAACCTAATCATATTACTAATGCGAGTGTCAAAGTAATTTCTCCAATGGAGCCTGAAGTGATTTTTCTCAACCAATCTTTGCCACAATCCCAAGAAAAAAAGTAAAAATCAAAGCACTAGGAGAAGAGCCACAGCCTTGAGCTCCTGAACTTGAACATAATAGAGCGCAACTCTTGGAAGGAGAAATGGTATCTGAAGTGGGAGCGAGACTGATTTCTAAAGGCCCACTTGAACGCACCGCAGAAAGCCGGGGGCACGACAGGAAATCAGAAAAGGTGTTTTTTCATGCAGCTAATTTCTCTGATCTTGATAATGTGTCTGTTTTTGCTGCTGTCTAACATCACACTCCTGTTTCCATCATCAGACGCACTTCAATTACTGTACTGTATTTGAAACTTTAGGACCAGTGAGGTGAAAACATGATGGTGCATTGTTAGCTAATCCCAACTACAGATAGAAGTTGCTGTAATGTAGCTACGACTCATTTGAAGACACAAAACCAAGGCTTACTTCACTGTTGATGCACAGAGCAGTCCTCTTAATGAGTGAGCTCGGGGTTATTAAAGTTCCTCCAAGTTTGATTTCCAACTTTAGCTGGTGTTTTTAATGACACTGAAAATCCGATTTCTGAGTTGTAATTGAATGCACCAATATTCCTAAGTGTCTTACACCAACTGTTGTCCACAGCTCATATAGGATAACAGCACTCTCACCCTCACCCTGACAAATACAGGTCTATCACCACATCACTTCCCATCCAGATATGACTGATTCTGGTAGTCAAACTCCAGCTGACGGCGCTATCTTCTCTCCCCAGCGTCTGTCAAACGGCTCTCTGGAGTCGGCCCACGAGGCAAGCCAGGTGGTGGAGCTGCAGGACCTGCTGGAGAAGCAGAACTACGAGCTGGCCCAGATGAAGGAACGCATGTCCTCCCTCTCCTCTCGGGTCTCCGAGGTAGAGCAGGAGCTGGAGACCGCCCGCAAGGACCTCATCAAGTCAGAGGAGATGAACAACAAGTACCAGAGGGACATCAAAGAGGTTATACTGCACACACACACACACACACACACACACACACATGCACACATATATAGACACACACTGGGGACAGGGAGAAGCATGCACACACATTTGCAAGGGAATAACAGTTGCAAGAGAGACATCAAAGAAAAGCGAGCAGTGGCCTAAAAAAAGCCTCTATTTGCATCCACTCTCCCTCCCTCTTCATGACTGTATTTATCTCACACACACACACACACACACATATGCAAACTTATACACACACAATTCAAGGCACGCCGCTTCTTTGTTTAAATACACACACACAAAAGAAGGAGTCCTGATTAACATGTCATCCTTGTGGTCAAACAATCACACACAAGCAAGTGAATCCTGTAAATATTGCCACATGCAAATAGTCCCCCAGGAGGCTACACAAACACTTGTCAAGGACACATTAAAAGAAATCAACAGCTGTCTCTATGTGTGCCACTAGTTGCTCTTTAAATCCGCTTCAGGATGGAGCGTCGACGTGTGAAGCACAAAACCAGCCGCTTTAAAAGCCACTTTCCCTGGTGAAATGTTAATGCCTGTGTCATAAACCGCCAATTAAGGGGCCCAATCATCAGCCCATTCAATATACATCCATGTGAGGTGAATGCCAGTGAAGTGGACAGGATTCAAATATAAGCTGATCTCCCGTCGACCCTCATGCTGAAATTGCTATTGATTGCTACTGATGCTGAGGCCCGGGTGGTGATTGTGGCCTTATCTGACGGCCCGGCGTGTTATTACTCGTGTTTTTTTTTCTTCGTTTGTTTTTTTGTAACCGCATGTGTTTGCATAGGTTTTGTGTCTCCATACAGGAAATTAACTCTCACAGCTTTCAGAGATAATGTTACCAGCCATGAGAAGGAGGAAGGAGAGAGGAGGGCGGGGGGGCTGTGCTTGCATGAGGATTTTGAAGATGTTGCTTTGGTGTGTGTCGAATATGTCGTGTCATGTGTGGAGTTAATCTGATGCCAGAAGTTTCAATTTGCCAACTTTGCATAACTCACGTCGCAGCTTCTAATAATAACAGTGTGACGGCCTCGTGATGTGATGAAAAGAGATGCTGCTTTAATTTCAACCCATAATCATTGCAGAAGTTTAGCAGTAATAACATGCAGCCCCCTCGTACTCCATGTTCCACTAAACAGAATTATGAAAACATTTTGTGAAGGGTCTGCATTAATTACAGTTTCTATCAGTCATGTTTGGTAATGAAATTATGGAGCAGTGAGAATCAGGCCTTTGCAAATATTAAATTCATGTTTGCAAACAACTTCTTACAAACTGGAGCTGCAGCTGATTTTTACTGCAAGCTCCCGAACCAAAAAAGCAGCTGAAATTGAAAAGTTATGCACATGTGTCAGCGTTACGGTTCCTGCCAGAGGCTTGAAATTGACTTTTTATCCAGTTTTGGGCCACATTTTGAAAATGCACTTTTTTTTTTTTTTTTTTTTACACCGCACTATTTTTCAACTATATATTTTAACTAGATGACAGATCTTAGTCCGATGATGGACGTCTGGGTGTGATGTTATCAAGGAAAAGCTCCCAGCTCCTCTCTGATGTCTTACGTCCACTAACAGCATCATAGAATCTCTGACTTCAACCATGAAACAGCTTTATTCTGTGGTTTTAACAACCTGGTGGGTTTGTTTTGGAGAGGAGGAGACAGCCGAGAATGACTGAACAACTCATTGCACTGGGGTGAAAACAACTCCTACAGTCCCACACTATTTCACGATGTTACCCAACACAGTCTTTTGTCATTGTTTTGATTGACAGATGCCTAGCAACAGAAATTACACACTGTCCATATAAGACAAAGCTAAGCAGCAACCAAAGTCACTATGGTGATGCAAAGATGCTAAGATCACATCAAACCCCATAACAGCGTTCAAGTTTATTTTTCATTTACTACAATGAACAGTCAATGCAATGAAATGCTTCTCATATCATATTAAGTACTTTACTTTCTAATAATTAACAACTCCACGGCTGTCACAGTAACACATTCATACTGTGATAAAAGCAGGATTTACTGGGCCAGTTGATAACATGTTTGTATCCAGGATGACCAATGTTAGCAAGATAATAAAATCCTGGGTATGTTGAACCTGCTTTGTACAGGCCTCTTTGTGCTTTGAGACAACTTCTGTTGTGATTTTGGTACAATAGAAATAAATACATACTTGACTTTTTTGTGTGTGTGCAGGCCATGTGTCAGAAGGAGGACATGGAGGAGCGGATCGTCACGCTGGAGAAACGCTACCTGAGCGCCCAACGGGAGTCTACCTCTGTGCATGACATCAACGACAAACTGGAAAACGAATTGGCCAACAAGGAGGCGTTCCTCAGACAGGTACGTACCAACTGACCAGGGGTTTGGTGGAGATACCAAGACACTGATGACAAAGCTCAAAGTGCAGGTTATTCTGGGGTGATGGGTCTGAAGGTCCAGGTGGCTGCTGAGAAGATGGATCATTCATAAGTGGACTGTCCAACATTTTTCCAACAGTAGGACAAGAATGAACCACGTACACCACTGCTGGTGTGAAACGGAGCCCACAGAGGTTTGTCAATGATAAAACCTCTTGACACTGTGTCAAAAAATGTCAAAGGAAATTACTACCTGGGAGGGAATGTTGGTGGTTTTACATCAGTGTTTACTCTGAGCCGAGCTGCTGCACATGGCTCAATGTCATCCTCATAATTGATGTAATGCTCTTCATACAACATGATCAAACAGAGGGTCAGGATTTATTCTCCTTTTTAAAGATTCTTTGTGATTCATTGCTGCCAATTAGATAAATTGCCCGGTACTGCACGAGATTGACATGAATGCAGACTTCAGCAGCAGCTGAGCTCTGGAAAAAATGGAGAGAGAGCTTCACACTAATATGAGCAGAAGTAATGATGAGGCACACACACACAGTGATGGGCAGCGTTTGTCAGCTTTGCTGCAAGAGGAAGGAGACGTCAACGTCAAGCCAGCGTCTCTGGCTCGTACACAGCCTATACTATAAGACGATACAGTCGTTGTCAAGGTAAACACATGACCTCTGTGCCCCAGAGAGGCTCCACAGAAATAACCTCTAAAGCCTTTGGATTTGAGCTCTCACACACACACACACGCTGGCTGTGTAATGAGTTTACTGGCCATTGTGCCAGCAGCTGAACCCCGGGATCTGGCTGCTGATGTCTGAAGATGGAAGGAGGGGTTGGTAAGGTTTGGCCACTGGTACAGACAGATGACAGAGGATGGGATGACGTACTGAGAGAGATGGATGTTTGGACATCTAGGGAGGACGCTGCAGGAAAAAAAAAAATCACGCTGTCATGCTTCCCCACCCAAAGTGTCATCACAAACACCAATGAGATCTTGATATGAGCTCAGACAGAGAATATCACACAACACAACACAGCTATCACCCTCTCTAGTCTAATTATTGTATATTGAGCTGCCAGGCCCGATGCTTTAGGGAGCAGAGCATCTGCTGCTGATGGCAAAGGCTGCCAAGATGTCCCCCCTTTAAAAAAAAAGGGAGTCTTAAAACTGATCAGAGCCCAGAGCGAGACAGAGACATACAACAGGGAAATACGAGTCGCTCAGTGGCAGCTCCACTGAACGGTGGATTTGATTCCCGTCTTTATAATGGCTGAAGTGCTGTATCCGAATGACTAATCAGGGCAATTACCGGTATGTGCTGAGTCAAAGTTGCCACTGTCGCTCCTGGCAAGTGAGAAAGAGCTGCTGCTATTCTGACTCTGTTGTCGGTGCTATTTGTGAAGAAGGGCTGAGGCTCACTGCCAGAGCCTTCAACATCCAGTCCTCCCACTGAAGACGCAGGATCTGTGCTGCTATTTTCTACCAGGAGATGATGCTCCGCTGACCTCAGCGTGGAAAAAAAGGGAAGAAAGATTGATATTCAGCGAAGCACCTTTTGCCCTTTTGTTACATGATGTGCCAGGGCAGAGGGCAAAAACTGTTAGTTAGTTGAACCATCTGCACATTTATCTCTAATTTTCCCTCGGTTTGTGATATTATTCTGAGAAGATTCTGTTATTTCGAGTTATATCTTATTGTTCACAAAGGAGCTGGAGGAGCTGCTGAAAAAATGAAGATTATAGGTGGTGAGACACATCCTGAGGCATTTTAGAAAATAAAAAACTAAGTATTTAATCTCAGGAATGAAAAATTGAAAAAGATTAATAAGCACAGGCCTAAAGTTCCTTGTAGTAAGGAAAATAAATTTATTGCACTGCCTATCTGACTTTTGGGGTCAATATCAATATTGCTCAAAATCAGATAATATATACAAGCAATTACACAGAACTTTTAGACCTTAATAAGATTTAAACAGGTGAGTTATAACAAAATCCAGCCCTGAATAGTTGGCATGAAGGAGGAAATAAGCCATAAAGAGCAAAACCATTTTTCATGCCAGGCTGTAAACATGTTTATTCCTGCTGTAAATTCGGACGGACTGTCTCGCCAGCCTTTCACCAGTGGCCATCTCAGCCATGTGTGTTGCCACTTGGTGTGTAGTCAGTGTGGTGTAAGATCTGGACACAGCTCTAATCCCTCTCCTTTCCTGTCAGGCTTTTATTTTGATGCATCTGCAGGAAGGGTTTCACTGACAGCACTGAATCAAAGAACGGCATTGCTGTGGGAACTGGCCTTTATTTATTCATACCTGCCATTGTTGTTTACTGCCTTTTTTTATTATTATTTGAGAATTCGCTGGATGTGGTATCTCATAAATCCTCTGAATGTCTCTCTGCTAACATTGCGAGTGTGTGTGTGTGTGTGTGTGTGTGCAGATGGAGGAGAAGAACAGGCAGCTACAGGAGAGGTTAGAGCTGGCCGAGCAGAAGCTTCAGCAGACCATGAGGAAGGCCGAGACGCTGCCGGAGGTGGAGGCCGAGCTGGCTCAGAGGATAGCAGCCCTCACCAAGGTAGGCGGCTGAACACACACGGGGCGTTGACACACACATACTGACAGATGCCCTCATCTGTAGATTTCTGAGTGTGCACATGGTGTCATGTCATGACGTTTCAACATGTCCCTCTCCTCTTCCTCGGCCACATAGTCTGACTCCAGCTCCTCTTCCTCCCCTGATGATTATCACTTTGTTATGGAAGCTAAACTCCAAGACATGAACTCCATTCTTAGGAAGGTAGTCCCACAGGGCATCACAGCTACTGCCAACTCCCGTAGAGAGCAGATTTCATTCATTTATCTTATTAGTGTTTTGTGGCGAGCGTTGTTTACTGGGATTCTGCTCTGGCTGTTCTACCACCATAGGACAGCTGCATGGCACTTCTGGCTGGAGCTCATAACTTGGCAGCGCTGGAGCAGCTCTCTTCCTGTTTCATTCTGTCCTTTGGTGGCCTCGTTCTCCATCTCTCTCCTCATCACTCCTTGTTTTCAACCAGCTCTCTCTCTTTCTCTCTCAGTCTCTCTCTCTAATTCCGCTTAAAACAATAGATCTCCATCTTTGATTTTGGGGTAGAGGCTTTGGCTTGTGTCGTTGCCACTGCTTTTCTTTGTTGCCCCCACACCCCCCGTAGGCCGCCAAGCTCACAGGTCATCGTGCCCTCTTTTTGTTCTGTCTGTCGCTGTGATCCGATCTGTAGGCGGAGGAGCGTCACGGGAGCATTGAGGAGCGGATGAGGCACTTGGAGTGCCAGCTGGAGGAGAAGAACCAGGAGCTGCTACGGGTGAGTCAGTGTGGAGGCGTCGTGCCAGGCAGCCACTCCTGTACGAGCTCTGACAGCTCCGGGCTGCTGTGACTGATGGGGGTGTTGTCTGATGCATCAACAATCAAACTTCACCAAATCACTGTTGGACACACTCTGCTGATGGAGGAGTTTATAAAATGATTACATGAGCATCTTCAAGGTCACATTTTACAGTATCAGCTGAAGACAGTGTGAAGCTGTTTGCATGGAGGTTTGGGGAGTTTTATTAGAGAAACATGTGGACAGGACTTTATTTTGAAATTTCAGATGAAACTTGAAGGTTTCACAATAGATTACAGCCTCTTTGAAGTTTTGTTTTGGATAAAAATCTGGCTTATTTTACCTGCTATTTTTCTGCTTGAAGCTGCAGAGCTTTTTCATAATTTCCCATTGTTTCCCTTGATGCACTCGTTGTCAAAAAAACCCCAAAAATGATAAACAACATAGTTTCACCAATGTGCAACAAAAACAGCACTAATAATGATGATTGTCACCTTTATTTGTATAGCAGCTTTCATACATGAAATGCACCTGAAAGTGCTTTGCAGAACAAAAGACATAAAATAATGATAAGAAGACAAAAGATAAAATGAATACAAAGTAGAATTAATTAAATATGAAAGAACCTGTCAAACCTGTCTATTCTAGTTCACATAGATGTAATCAACAAAAACTTGAAGAAGAGCAGCTTCCAACAACACCACTAATTAAAAAAATCCACCCGGGGTAGAAATGTGTTAAACCCCATTTAAAACACTGTTGGGCTCCACTGCTTTGACGAGGTCAACTTGATCATTATTAACAGGATGTGAAAGCTCTTTAGTTATTTTCACCCCCTGTAACATGATTCAAACAGAACTAAAGATATCCTGTGTGGAACAGGTTTATTCACACTGGTATATTTGACTTTAAACACATCATCAGCTGTAATTTGTTCCTTCAGGCTCGGCAGAGAGAAAAGATGAATGAAGAGCACAACAAGCGTCTCTCGGACACAGTGGACCGGCTCCTCACAGAGTCCAACGAGCGTCTCCAGCTTCACCTGAAGGAGAGAATGGCTGCTCTGGAGGAGAAGGTTAAATATGTTCAATGGAAACATTGTCAACACCTGTCCTTCAAAATAAAACATCAGGGATGGATTTTCCGCACCTCTTTGTTGATAATCTTTTTTTCCCTCTCTTTGCAGAACTTGTTAATCCAAGACTCTGAAGGTTACAGGAAACAGTACGAGGAGTCAATCCAGGAAAAAGTAGGTTGCACAGCTAAAGAAATGATGATTACGTCTTTTTTTTTTTTTAAGTCTTTTTCATCATTTTACATGAGGTTGCCTTAATTAAGCAGTTAATAATGAAGAAATAATGAGGTTGGTTGTTGGCATAAATTCCATTTTTTATAAACCTGTGCTGTTGAATATTCATAAACTTCCCGCGTGGGGTAATGAGATGAATTTCATAAGCAGTACAGAAGACATTAGAAAGTGTCAATCTGTCACTTAGAATTCAGTGAATGTGAGTTTAATCAGCCACACTGGTGCCACACAGTGCTGCAAGTGTTGACGTGCACTAATGCGACGACTGGGGTGCTCCATTATGATGTTTGTCAAATGGTTTTGTCCAGACGCAGCTGGCAGAGGAGATCGAGAAACTGAGATCAGAGCTGGACCAGTTCAGACTGAGGGCGGGATCCCTCACAGAACCAACACTGTCCAGGTAAGCTGGTATAAAGATGTTTAAACTACAGTGTACATGTTCCATATATGGCTTTAGAGCACTGGAGCCTACTGTGGTGCCTACTTAAGAGATGCTAAGCTGTGATTGGACAGTCTGTGTTGGGGGGGTGGGTGGCAAACAGTCAGTTGTTTTAGTAGGATTAGCACCTGCTGCTCTTATTTACTCCCAACAGGACAATCTGCAAAACATTACATAGGATTTATCCATTAAATTAACAAGCAACCTGTGCAAAGAAAATAAAGTTTATCACAGGTTTTACAGCTCCACAGTCTGGTGCTCCCCAGAAACGGCTGCAAACAACAGTTAGAATCAGTTCAGTGGAGAATAATTAAGTCCACACAAGTATGTGGTTCCTTTTGAGACAGACAGTGAATATGTGGACATAATTGTTTGGCCCAGACTGAGCCCCATACACCAGAAGGAGGCCATGGGCTGCTTGACTCTGAGACCGGTTTTAGCTAAAGTTGCTTAGCTGTCTTTTGGATGATGCTCACAGGCTGAAATCCAGTAGAGATTTAATAAAGGGCCCAAACTGATCCGGTTACAGCCAATCGGAGCTGAGTTTGTGTAGCAGGAAGCAAATAAAACGCAGGAACAAAGGCACGCTCTCTCTTGTCGCTGATGAAACTATTTGCTCTGCGCTATTGTTAGAAACACTTGCGCTGCTGACCTCTCTGTATCTATTCTCGGATGTCGTCTGGGTTCCTTTTTCATGCTGCATGAAGTTCTGATATTACAGTGTTGATGTGTTGACAGTCGCAGCCTTAATCTCCTCCACAGACAAACAATTTGCAGCCGTAGAGGCATGCATAACAGGCTCTGATCCTCCCAGAAGTACACATTTTCCCCACATCACTGTGACGTTTAGGTACGCTCGAGGTACCCAAACACAAGCTCTGATTGGTTGACTGTCTGACTGTATAACTGTGAACATTACCATAACATGTGTCTCATCTTTTTGGAATCAGCTTCACAGCTCAGGCACAATCCCTGTTTAGGATCTTAGGGTTTGTTTTTTTTCTATCCTTTATTATGATGTGAGGCAGAGAAGATGTAGCCGCACATAGCAGGAGACTTAAAGATGCAGAGTTGTTTATAAAATCTGTTTCTCAGGTCTCATCTGGACACGTCAGCTGAGCTTCGGTTCTCGTTGGGATCGCTGGCTGAGACCCAGTCGGACCACTACCGCTCCGCCAAGGTTATCCGTCGGCCGAGGAGAGGTCGAATGGGTCTGCGTGAAACCAAGGTGAGACATTAGTGGTTTACAAGTAGCTAGATCACCTTTTGGAAAATATATATGAAGCCAAGAGGTAAAAGTCTGGTCTTCATGCTGTCGCTGTGTCTGTGCAGGCGAAATCACTGGGGGAGCATGAATGGCGCTCACAACAGCTCGGGGTTCTGGGAGGTCACCACTTTGAGAGCGACACAGAGATGTCGGACATCGATGACGACGACAGGGAAACGTTGTTCAGCTCCATGGACCTGCTCTCGCCCAGCGGCCACTCCGACGCACAGACGCTGGCCATGATGCTGCAGGAGCAGCTGGACGCCATCAACAAGGAGATTCGGTAGCCGACGTGCATCACAGTATAAATTGAATAGAAAAGACCAGGTTGCCAGACATATTGATTTGCCTCATTTACTTTAAATTGTGTTCTTAATCCATTTTAGCCCAAATCCACTTAGCACTTGATTTTTAGCATCATGTCCTAGAAAGCTGAGCCTTTTGTGATTCATTTCTGCAGCTTTGTAGTTGGGTCATACCAGGTTTGCAATGGATAACTCCTCCTCTTAGTTTTTAAAGACAGTTTGATATTCCAGCTAAAATCTGCATTTTTACACATTAATATCAAGCAAAATTTGTTTAAAATACTCAAAAAATGATTTTAAATGCTTCAAACCAAAATGTCATGTAAGCATCTGTTAAGTTCATACGAAGGTATCACATGTCATTAAGTCTCTGTCCTTGCATGCACTCAGTGTTTTGGGCACCTCTTTCTCATTAATGCTGTAATTATCCAGTGCTGATAACTAATCACTGCTCTGGGCACAGCTTTCACTTAGTGCTTTTATTTCTTGGGTTCTTTAATGCTCCTTTTAGGTCTTTGCTCATTTACATGGCCTTCAACAGACAGAGTGCCATGTTGCTCCCAGGAAGAGTTAATCCAGACCTGGTGGCAGATAGTGATCATGAATCTAAGGAGTTTGAGCTTGCAGCTAATTACAAAGTTAGAAACCCTGGGTATCGTTCAAACTAATGACCCTGACTTTTAGCCCTTTTATCGCTGCTCTTTGGCCTTTAATTAGTTTGCCTCATACTCGAGGTATTTAATGGAATTAGTTATGCAAATCTCCAGAAATCCACCTCTAAGGACTTCTACATTACAGATAAGACTTAACGCTGTACTGGTGATACTGATACCAGGCCTGTCCTCTGAGTGATCCAAGAGATGAGCCAACTCCTACCCAACTCCTCTCTCCTCTCTCCAGGCTCATACAGGAGGAGAAGGAGTCCACAGAGCTGCGGGCAGAGGAGATTGAAAACCGAGTAGCCAGCGTCAGCCTGGAGGGGCTCAACCTGGCCCGAATGCACCACCACGGAGCCTCCATCACTGCCTCGGCCACTGCCTCTTCCCTGGCCTCCTCCTCGCCACCCAGCGGACACTCCACCCCAAAGCTCGACCCCAGAAGCCCCGCCCGCGACATGGAGCGCATGGGGGTCATGACACTGGTAGGTTAACTCAACACAGGCCTGGAAACATCAGCCTGAAACACACTTCCTGTTCTTCCATACAGCTGGATGAGTCATGACCACATCCACCACAGCACTATGATTGTTTTTTTTGTCTCAAGATGCATCATGTCACTGATCTAAGCGTTTTCTGAGATATCACACTGACAGAGCGTGAGATGTGACATGGATTTCTACACGGCCCAGCTCCAAAAATAATTAGCTGTCTCTGATTTTAGTCCGTGGCGCCGTGACTGACAGCGAGAAATTTCTTGAAAGATATAAGGGATTTCTATACTTGTATCACACAGCAGCATTTGATTAGAGTTTGAGTATAAGCTGAGTTTAAGAGTGTACTTTCAGCAAATTTAGATTTATTTTTAGAGGTCACATCACTTCTGTAAGAACACAGAGATGCACAGAGACCTTATGTCCATCGCAGCTTACTGTATGAACAGAGTCAGTGGTTGATGGTTGTTTTAATGAACTGTACACAAAAAAGAAAGAGAAGCCAGACAGCTGAGTCTCTGAGTCATCTCTGCATGCGTAGCTAGAAAGGGCATTCATTTTTTAAGACTTATTGCATTAAATTAGTGAGCAGAGAGAGCTCTGTCAGCTGTCATCATGCAGCTCAGGAGTCAACAGGACACCTTTTACTTCCTCTCAGAATCGACAATATTATGTCCAATGTGAGGCTCCACATGAGCTGATCAAGGAGGAGAGTAGTCCTCTGCCCCACAATCCTCCACCACACACACACACGTAATATATGTGCATATATTGAATTTTAAACATGACATGTATGTACTTATGAAACAGCAAAGCAAATGTGTAAAAGTTATATATGGAACCTGTTAGAAATTGCTTGACATATGACCAGCCCATACAAATATGTATGTATGTTTATTTTGTAGACATCATTCCTCATATTGATATTGTATGTAAATATACAAATGCACTATCTATTGTTCATGTATGTTATTAACTTAAAACCTTATATACAATATAACACATAATATATGATTTGCATTACTCCTGATACAGGGACATGTAAGTCATATTCTGGCTTTCAAAGGAATCAGGCTGTGATTTTATTGATTAGTCAAATGATTTGTTTCCCAATCTGTATCTGATCTGTATCTCTGTATTGATCTGATACAATTGATCCTCTGGCATTCAGGGAGGGAAAAGTCTCTTGAGCAGCTAATGATGTATGATATTAATATGAATGAGCCAATTGTCACTTACTGCCAACATGCGCGTGTTGATGCTTCAACATGAGGGTATTGACGAGTGTCTTCTTCTCTTCTTCACCTGACAGCCCAGTGATCTGAGGAAACACAGGAGAAAGGTACACATGACATTGCTGAATTCCTATAGTTGCTATAATAACACCCAGTTGATATTAGTATGTAAACATCATGTCTAATGTCCGGTCACGCCTCAGATAGCCGCAGTGGAAGAGGATGGCCGCGAGGACAAGGCCACCATCAAGTGTGAGACGTCCCCCCCTCCAACGCCACGCACAGTCCGAATGACACACACACTGCCAGCCTCCTCGCACAATGACGCACGAGGGTGGGTGTCAGCTGTGCAAACACTTCTTTAAAGAGTAACTAATCTCATTGGTTTGGAAATGTCTGCTTTGTTTCGTCGAATGTTCTTCTTACCACTGGTGCTGGAGGTGGTGCTTTTACCTGCAGCAGAGGAAGTGTTTTTTGTTCCCCGCTCCTCTTTCATGAACAAGTGTTCGCTTCGTGTGCTGATCTTCAGATGGTGCAGTCGTCTCCGCTCTGCCTGCCTCTGCTTTGGATGGAAATAAGTTGGTTTAGGGCCCACTTAGCTCTCCGATTTCAGCTGCAAATTTTGCCATGAATAATTTTTTTTGAGCATGCTGGAGATAATCCTGGATACTTTATCAAATTTAAAGCTTAAAAATATCAGATATTAGCTTCAGTAAGCGGCGTAAATAAATAAACATGTGGTTAAGCTGCCAGTAGGCAGCTCAGAAAGTAAATATGGATTGCCTTTTCCATTTTGAAAGTGAGATCAGAGCAAAGAAAAGTGAGGTTGTGATTCTTGGAAAGGTATTAAAAGTCTGCCACTATGAAATGGAAATCTAAAATTTCCCTGCATGTCATCAGGATTGTGGCCTCTCTGGAGGCCGAGGCCAGCGCCCTGAGCAGCGTCGCCAGCAGCCAAGACTCCCTCCACAAGCAGCCAAAGAAGAAGGGCATCAAATCCTCCATCGGGCGGCTGTTTGGCAAGAAGGAGAAAGGCCGACTGGCGCATCTGGCACACAGACAGGTCATGGTGGATCCACAAGGTGAGAGAGGATGGATCAACAGCTATAATAATATCCTCTTTGCTACTGCTTTGTTATTGGAATCTGCAGCAGCCAATGACACTGAATGGTCTGATATACATTATATAATATAATCAGTGTTTATTAGCTGTTTAATATTGTGGAATTAATGAACAAAATCCTGTAGTTGTTAGTCTTTATTTATCGTGTGCTCGTGCTCTTCCTCCTCCTTATACCAGCGACCATGATGGATGCAGACATGGCCGGCCAGGACATGGGAGTGGGCAAGCTGGGCACACAGGCCGAGAAGGACCGCAGGTTGAAAAAGAAGTAAGCTTGAAACCCCCCCTCCTCCCTCACACACACACAAACATATGCTACACCCCCCCACTATTCATCAGAATATAAGTTTCGCCCTGGCTGCAGAGCCTTAAGAGGATCTCCTTATTTGAAGCTGCTATTGTGCCTCTTTAATAAAATATCTGCCAGCACACGGCTGTGTTACGTTCATGGTCGTGTTTGTGTGTGGAAGTCATCTGGCTGTTTTTACACTCACTCACTGCAGTGAATGCAGTCTAAATCTGACCTTTAACACGCAGGCCGCAGCTCCAGCCTCCACCTCCTATGTTGGCCTTTAGCTCTCCTTCTGTATGGAAAGCACGGCTGGCACCGTACTGTACAGTTTGTAATACCATAACCGCACACTGAGAGCAGGGTCGATAGAAAGCAGAGGGCGGATCAGTTTCGAGGAGCAAAGATCAGGCTCACTGTATTCACACGCAGAGCCAAAGTCACAGTATTGATCCGGGCTGAAAAGCCAATTAATCTCACAAAGCTTTACTTTGTCAATTTGGAAGCTATAGATGGCGTTTCCTAACACACCACCCATAGATTACACTCACTGTCAGATCGGGTGTGTTCTGCCCTGCAGGAAAAAAAAATGGTGGGGAACCCCTTGCAAATCAGGAGTGTTGCAGAATGAATGAGGTTGCGTGTGTGTGTGTGCATATGTGTGTGCATTTGCCATGCCCCGGTGCCAAATGATGAATGTCATTTGCTCGAAGTGCACATTGAGTTGTCATGACGAATAACTTTGCCTCCCATGTTAGTCGGTCAATAGACAGTATTGTTCGTTTGTATGTTGACAAATGTGTTGTTTCTCTTCCACTGCACCGACTTCTTCATAGCAGTGTCCGGGACTTTAAGGCCTCACTACCACCTTGCATCTTGGCGCCTCCTCCTCCTCCTCCTCCTCCACACTGCATGCCATTAAGCTGCCTGCACTATTTCCATTTCAGCATCTTGATCGATCAATACCGCTGTGGTCTCATTTTTGGTGTGTTTTTATTTCTATTTTTATTTATTTATTTTTTTTCCTTCAAGAGGTAACGACGAGTATCTGAATGTAACTGAGCATTTGAATGTAAGGCCATGGAGGGGGTCTTGCTGTGTTTCAGTGCATTTCTCATTTCCTCTGCTGCACGAGATGTGGTCAGGACTGCATTGTAGAAGACAACATTTGTTTTTTTTGACTGATCTACAGATGCTCCTGTAAACGAATGCCCTCCATTGTGAGTTATATGTGTATGGATGTGTGTGCGTGTGTTTGTTGAGAAAGAGGGACAGCGTGTGTGTGTGTCTTTGTTTAGAGCCGTTATTGCCTATTTAACTCATTAACATTTGTGTACTTTTGTCTCCCCGTCGCTCTCTCTCTCTCTCTCTCTCTCTCCTTTTTCTCCTGCTCTCTCAATCTCTCCTCTCTTACCCTTCCTCTCCCTCTCATCATCCTCTGACTCTAACAAAAGCGGGTAAGTTGTGAGGATGTATAACTGACCTCCTGGATATGACCATTGTCTCAGCCATATTGCCCTGTCTTGCCATCACCTTCTCCTGTCTGTCCGCCATCCGTCCTCTCCTGAACGACCAGTGCCAAAGCTGACGTCTCTATATCTATTTATCTCTCTATCCTTCATGGCTGTTAACAGCACCACTGCTTTCTTTCTTTCTTCCTTTCTTTTTTTGTTTCTTTCTCTCTTTTTCATTTACCATCTGAAGACGTTTCTTCCCCCCTTCTTACAGTTCAATGGCAGCTGCATCCATGGCTGGACAGAGAATGTGCCGCCGCTAAAACTGGGGCCTAGTTTTTCTACCTGGAATGTCTTCCTCTCCTTTTTATATGTGTCTCTATCTATTTGTGTGAAATAACCAGCTGCAATATCTGGTTATGGGAATGTCAAATGTTCTTTTTGTTTGTATGATTTCTTCATAACTGTTTCCTTACTTCCCTTTTCCCCCAGCTATGTTCAGTGGATGTATTTCCTCCATGCATTAGACCTGACCTGAACATAAAACATGAGCTATCTTCCCCACCATGTGCTGGATAGATAAGACAGTGAATGTACCTGGTTGCGTTTTGGATGAACACATTTCTTCTGTAGGCTTTTGTGTGCCATGTAAAGCTGTGTTTTAAGTGCCCTTTCACTGCACTGAGGCCCTCAATGCCGAGAGTGCTACATGTATCATGTTATGACAAAGCCCACTCTTTTCCATTTGTCAAGTTCTTTGACAACATACTCAGGGAATGGGTTGTTGATTCAGAGTTTTTTTGTTATGAAATGTGTTCACTAAATAGAAAAAGAAGTGCATTGTTTTTTTGTTTTGTGTGTGTGTGTGTGTGGGTGTGAGTACAAGTGTGTCCTCAATTTGTTAGGCTGTTTATGAGTTGTGTGAGCTTCCCCAAGTGTGGGAGGATTCATAACACACAACACAAAACAGCTCTGTGCACAACTGACCCGGAGCATCTATTCGGTGCTTCTCGTCCATGAGATGTCGTTTTTAGCTCAGAAAAATGAGAAATATAAAAGTCTAAATTTAAGTAATAAGATGTCCACACATATATGTTTTAGTTTTAAAACGATAGCAATCTCTGTTCATATCAAACCCCGAAAACCTGTAAGGACTGCTCATGCGCACTGTGCATGCGCGAGCCGGTGTAAACAGGAAGGAGATTGTCGTCCGCTGCGTCTCTGGTTGACGACCGAGCGATAGTAAATAAAATGCAAGATGTTAAATATAACTGAACAACAAGGACAACAAGATCAGTAAAGCTAACATTTAATGGATCATGTTGATTTCACGTCTGGCAGTTGAGGCTGGTGAGTTTACCAACGGAATTGAACGAACGGGGCGCGCGGGGTGGGGTGAGGGGGTCTCTCGTTTGAATTGGTAGCTTTTTGATTTGACCTTAATGTAAAGTTGGCCTCGTACTAACTGTCGCTCGTGCATTCAAGTTTTTAATGATACTCGTTTTGCCGTTCCGATCTGTACTTTTGTAATCTATATTTTTTTGCTGGCGAACCTCGCGCTGCTATCAGGCGTATCATAGCAACGTTGGCGCATTCTCTCGTTCGTGTTAATGTAACGACAGCTTGATGGAGAGCAGGTGGTTTTCCCTCTGTGTCATCGGAATCCCCCCTCTCTTAATGAGTACAATTCTCTCCCACAGATTTCTACTTAATTAATTATCAATACGAAACATGTCCTTTGATTTACAATTATGGGACGATTCCGTATTTCACGGGACAGTTCGCAAATCGATAGAAGGTCCAGTCGAGGAGCGACCGTTATTTCCTCCCCACTGACGTCAGTGCAACTCTGGCGTGTTTAAAACTAAAACGCAGTAGTGTGGACGTAACTGTTAAAATAAATGTTACTACTTTTTATTATTCAAAAACTGTTAATAAAATACTAATGAAAAATATTCTGCCAAATGAATTCTGGGAGCTGGTCAGCTGTGCTTTAAGCTTTACAAAGAGGACACACAACCTCAGCCAAGGATGCACATCTTCTAAATGTGTTATTTCCATCAGATGTTTAGACATTTTCAGTCTGCACACAGTCAGAAACCTGATTTCTGCTCAGGAATATTTTGACCTTGTGCCAAATATAAGTGGGATACCCTGACCACTGAGTTATGAGTGCATACATTTTGTTATTTTCCTCTGGCTCCTCTAACAAACCACAGCTGTAATTGGACAAAACTTTGTTTCTTTAGGCTTGATTTGCCAACTCCTTCATGGTAATGAGTGAAATTTTACCATTAAAGAAGCTATTTGTAAGTTTTGCTATTGCCACATAGTTGGTATTAGCATTAACGGCTGTCTACCTACCAGTCCAGAGAAAATGCTGAGATTTTAGTATCAAACTTCATTCAGTTGTTGCGGAAAGCAGCTCTAATGTTAACTCTTCTTTAGTATATATTTTCTTCTACTAATGTTTGCATGTGAACCAAAGAGTTGAACTTTCTCTAAATTTCAATGAAATAAGATGTATAGCTGAGGTTTGCCTCCTACAGTCCACCAGCAGTAAATTTAACATTGGGAATACTGAAGGAAAATGTTAACATTGGAATCAACGCCCTCACAAGATTAGTACTGCAAAGCTTGCTGTGTATGAGTGTGTGTCTCTGAGTGTAGCTACAGTTGCGTCCTTGTCCCCTGGCAGTCCAGAGATGGATGAACTAATGATGGCCTTTTTAAAAAACGTTTTGTGTACAGGCTGAACTGGTGTGTCTCTCATTGTACAACACACACAAACCCACACAGGCACAACACTGTTAACTGGAGGTGATTTGTGAAAAGCAGTGTGCAGAAATGAGGATGTGAGAGAGTTAAGGAGGGTATGGCATTGTCTGTGAGTAAATTGTGAAGAAGTGTTTATTATTATTTGTTCACATTGGCTCTCCTCTGCCCCTGCCCTCAGACACGAGCTATTGGAGGAAGCCAGGAGAAAGGGTTTACCTTTCGCCCAATGGGATGGCCCGACAGTTGTGGCCTGGCTGGAGGTAAAAACGATAACAGACATTTAACCATTTCTCCTCACTAGAGATAGTCACTGATTTATTTAAATAGCATGTAGATTATTGCATAAAACGCTAACTGAATTTAATCAGTCTAATTAATTAACCCATGCATGAACATCACCCGTCCTCTCAAAGATGAATGCTGTTTGTCTTGTGACATTCCTGCCTGATCAAAACACCCTTTGATGTACAGCTATTATAGCCTTTTCACATTATTGCTTAATTCCATTATGAGTAATTTATAAGGCTATGACCTCATTTCCAATAATGAGTATTAATATTTAGCATCTGAAGCAGTGATTATAAATCAAATACTTTTAACTGTCTGTGATGTAACTGAACATATTGGAAAAAGCAAACTGCTGCCCCCTAATGGTTAGTACAGGGTGTGCAGCCACAAGCCACTTTATGACCCCACTAATCCCTCACCACAATGTTCCAATTATGAAAGAGTCAAATGGGATTATTGGGACTGATAGTTATATTTTTTGGAGCTAACATTACATGCTGTTAGATTTGACTATTTTAAAGCCAAATAACAAGATTTCACTGTTTCCAGCCAAATTATATTTATTGCAAGATGGAAAATCCTGTGAAACAGCATGTTACTAAGAGACTCTGCAGAAATTCAGGATAGTGATTAAAATAAAACCATGAAATAAGTGGTTTAACGCCAAGAATGAGTTGGTTAATCAGTCCAGCTCTGGTTTGCAGCTTCACTAAACTCAACAATTCTCTGTGTGTGGTACAGCTGTGGTTGGGGATGCCGGCGTGGTACGTGGCAGCGTGTCGTGCCAACGTGAAGAGCGGCGCCATCATGTCGGCCCTGTCCGACACAGAGATCCAGAGGGAGATCGGCATCAGCAACCCCCTGCACCGGCTCAAACTCCGCCTGGCCATCCAGGAAATGGTCTCCCTCACCAGCCCCTCGGCTCCACCCACCTCCAGAACCGTGAGTCCTACAGAGAACTGGGAGGGTTTCAGACCTACAAACATTATCTGGAAGCAGAGCTGATGCGGAGGGAAAGTAGTCTCACAGTTATTGTAGTTTTTTGGCGAATTTCTTTTTTCCCCCAAGAATTAAAGAGAAGAAACAGCCAGCAGCTAACTAGCTAAGCTTAGCATGAAGAGAGAGAACTGCTCACCTGGTTCTGTATAAGGTTTCTGTCCTCCCCACCTTCTCTAAACATCACTTATTGTTATATAACGTTCTAATATATCTTAAAAAAAGACTACATGTCAGACTTTGTCTGGGATAGAACAGTAAAGTCCAGAGACTATGTATCATTGTCCCTGGTGTGTCCGCAGTCGATCAACCTTTATGAAGACAGAGACAGATATTCGGTGTCTGACTTAAAGATATATTAGACCTTTAACTCTGAGTCACATGAACAAACAAAAGATAAATCTCCACAGAAAGCAGACAAGGTGGACAGTATCAAAGTTAGCTGAAAAATGAACAGAAAGGTGAAAATAGTTTAGGATGATTCCTGTTAGATCCACTCACAAGTCTGTCTTATAAATGGTTATTAATGTGTTCATTAGTTTACTATAGGCGTGTTTGTGTGTGGATGGTGTTGCCTTCAGACAGAGCCAGGCAAGCTGTTTTCCTCTCTCCTGTCAGTATGCTAAGCTAAGCTAACAGACGTGTCATGTTTAATAAAAGCACTGCATGATACAATTTCTCTCTCTAATGCAGCTCTGACAAATGTTTTTATGACTGAGCTCCCTCTCTGCTGCTGCTCACTCCTCCACACATGGGTGACATGTTTGTAGGTGGTTGACAACAAACGACACGAGCCGTTACAACATAATCACCCCCAGAGACATTTGTCAGTGATGTTTATTTTTTCAATACATACATCACTTGATGTCAATTTGAACTCCTCCAGTCTTGGTGATAAGTGAATATTACAGTGGGAGTCTGTGAAGACCTGGGTTGTAAAACAAGCACCAGCAGCGGTGTGTGTGTGCTGTAATTTGGCTCTCCCGTCATTTCACACCACAGTCGCTTTCATAGCTCCCTGTTGTCATGGTAATTGCATATGGTCTCTAAGGACTCTGTTGTTCTTTAATGATAGCGACTGTTCACGCTGCAGAGCAAGGACTAATATATTTTAAATGAATATACAAACAGCGCAGGCCATACATCATACAGACATGAGAAGGTGTGCTGCTGTATAAACCTGGCTGAGAATGTGTATTATTACCTTTTTTATATATATATACACATAAGCCTTGAGGCAGTTTTATCTGTGCACCCTGTCTGCATAACTCAAAAGCTCTTGCACTTTTTCTCCTGTTTTGGAAAAATAACTTTTACCCTCCCCCGTGTTCACACCCTCTCTTCTACTGATTGACTCCACTTCCACACATCATGAAGTTTTCATTACAGAGCATGTCCGATCACAACCCCCTACCACCCAACACACAACCGACTGTGAAGGGCCTTCAGCCTGTGGTCACACTTAGTTTAAAAAAAACACACACACTTAACAGAGGAGGTTAACTGACCTTGTAAACACAGTCGTCGAGAAGAAAATTGAGAGGGAGGGTTAGGAAGGATCAGCCATTTTACATTCACTGGATTCTCCTAAAACATGCCGTCCACCTCTGAGTCTTCATACTGTTTTTTCTGGGTCATGATGATTTGACCTGCTGCTGTCCCTGCAAAACAATCCCTGCAGCTACAACATAGACAGTGGACATCAATTCTAACAAAATGAACATTTATAGGGTTATTCACACTGATCACTTTGAAAAAGTCACTTACCTCTATTGTGTCATAGCCATGCAGATAACTTGGAGATATCTGTCTTGAGTCTTAATATTTAAAATCTGTGTCCACCATACTGCTACATCCACATCCATGGCAGAGTGGGCATTGGTTTAGTTTAAAACATAATAAGTGAATTATCAAGAAAATCCTCAAAAGAGAAATCAATATTTGAATAGATGGCATGGCTGGCTATCACTAGAGTTAAGTGTTTTTTTTCCTGTAGTGTGAATGAAGCGGTAGATGGAGAGGGATGTGTGATGTGGGTTAATGTGTCTGTTGGTGGTTGTGCTACTAATTTACTCAGTCTTCTTCATTGTGCATGACGACTGTCTCTATTTCTATACGTGTTGTGTCAGAGTTGGGATGTTTCTGTGCTGTGCTGTTTGTGTTTTTTGTCCTCTGTGTTTGCCCTTTGACCCCCTGGCGGGTCTGGGGGCCAGTTCATCATCTGACTGTGATGCTATAACACTATTGGCTTACAGTGGTGCTGCTCTTCTTCTTTAACACTGCTTGCCCCTCCTACCGGACCTCTACTACCAACCCCGCTGCTGCTGCTCTGTCTCTCGGGCCCCGCCACTTGTAGCCGTCAGGCAATGTGTGGGTGACCCATGAGGAGATGGAGACCCTGGCAGCTCCTTCCAAAACGGTCAGTCCTCCCTTGTGCCCTTCATCCCCACCCCCACCCTTACTTTCTCTATCAGTCATTTGTGTATGAGAGAGCATTAAATATACTGAGTGAAGTGAGAACAAGGTGGTGACTGATGGAGAAGGCATGTGTCAGTTCACCTCCTCCCTGATCTGTGAACTTCCTCGTCAATACTGATTTTAAGCAACACAGTTCATCAACAAGGTCATGATAGAAGATTTTTTTTTTTTACCTGTGACACTTTCTAAAACGCCACTCAAACCTCGGCAGACATCTGGGGCCAGGAGCATAAAACTCTGCCTAGAGTAATCACTAAAACTATGTGTACACAGAACCAGAAATGTCTCTCCAAGAGAAACTGGGCACAAGTGAACAAGCCTCATTTCCTCTCCCACACTTAGCCACACATGGATGAAGCCACTCCTTTAATCAACCAGTCTGCAGAGAGGTTTGTGCCTGCGTGCCAGGTTATCTAGCACAGAAAATGAAGACGAGAAAGAAGAGTAATTTAACCGATCGTGAATTTCCGTTTATGATGTGTGAAAATTGTTATTGCTGTGTAAACGACAAAACTTACAGTTGTGATAATGAAAGCAACCTCTGTGCCGTTGGGTTTATGTTTTGTTAAATGACATGTCTCTGCTTATTTGTTAATTTCCCTTCACAGTAACTTGGTGCATGCAAAAGGTCAAAGTAATGCATTTGTGCATCTGGCCCCTGAAGTTTAGCTCAGGTTGGCATCAGTGGGTCAGACTGAAGAAGCTGGATGTGAATGCAGCACTAATATTGCTCACGCAGAAATTTGAACAAACTTGTAAAAGCTCTGATGTGCGGTGAGGTTTGAGTCGTGTGATGAAGGTGATCATGTATATCCAGTTACTCTGGGAACACGCTGCCTGTGCTGCATTTATGAACCAGTCTTACAGTGTGTTACAGTGTTAAAGTGACATTTTCTGTCACAAATAAACAAAAAACAATCATTTCTAATGACACATTGGAGATATTTGAGGAGCCTGTAAACTCTGTGTCCTTGCAGCAGATCAGTGACGACAGCCCCCACACAGACAGTGTGTTCCTAGCATGGCTGTAAAGGCTGTTGCATCTTACAGAAATCAACATACAGCAGATTTGCTCTGCTTCCTCCCCGGCTGCACGAACTACAAAGCTAAAAGCTAATTTGGTTCCATTTCTTCAGGATGGTAGTTTTAGCCCATTAGTAACCCATCTCCAAAGTAAAGCCGAACTGTCAGGTCAGGCTACATCTGAGAGTAAAAGAGTCCCCCCCCCCCCAGAGACTAATTCACATGCCATTTAGGTTTGAGCTTTTCTTTCCTCTTTACTTCCTCAACTGTTGCTCTCACAAACCTTTTACCGTGTCTTGAAAGCTGCCTGTGGTTTGTTTGATTTGTCAAGATGTAGCAGAGGGGTTGGGAGGAAAACATTTCTTCTTATTCTGAGTTTCTCTTAGATGTGGGAACACTACAACCAAACTCAACGCTGGGTAACAAAAACATGTTGTTGGGTGTCTTAAACACACAAATGCGGGAGGCACTGTTAAAATTGCTCAGATGGCTTCCAGATGAATTCTTGCAAGTTATTGCTTGTCAGTTGTATTTTCAGAGATTTTGTGTGCAAATGCACAATCAGGTGATATTTTCTCTTTTCTTTTCCTTGTTTCAATCAGAAGTCAGAGTCTGAAGAGGGAAGCTGGGCACAGGTAAGTGACAATTCAGTCTTGCAGCCGATATGAATAAGATGCAAACGTGAATGAAAGGTAACCAACGGAGGTCTCCTCTCAGACTCTAGCTTATGGCGACATGAACCATGAGTGGATAGGGAATGAGTGGCTGCCCAGTCTAGGACTACCTCAGTACCGCAGCTACTTCATGGAGTGCCTGGTGGATGCCCGCATGCTGGACCACCTCACCAAGAAGGACCTGAGGGTGCACCTCAAAATGGTGGACAGCTTCCACAGGTACTGGACTCACCTCACCTGCCTCATGGTGACAAACAGGCAAAGCAGAAGTCGTCCAGCTGCTGTTGAGGATGTGGTCCGGCTGGGTTTTTTTTTTTTAGAGAGGTTAGAATATGGATGAATAGTTTTTTCTCATTGTATGATTGTGTGTGTGTTTGTGTGCTCTTTTCTGACACCAGAACAAGTTTACAGTATGGAATCATGTGTCTGAAGAAGCTCAACTATGACCGGAAGGAGCTGGAGAGACGCAGGGAGCAAAGCCAGCATGAAATGAGAGGCAAGTATAAACCCAGAATTAAAAAAATGTTTGTTTTTTTTCTAAATATGAGAAAAAACAAGTTTTCAGATCAAGATGAAAATGAAATTGTAATGCTTGTGTCTACAGATGTGTTGGTGTGGAGTAACGAGCGGGTCATCCGCTGGGTGCAGAGCATCGGCCTGAGAGACTACGCCAACATCCTTCTGGAGAGTGGCGTGCACGGAGCTCTGGTTGCCCTCGACGACAACTTCGACTACAGCAGCCTGGCGCTGCTCCTCCAGATCCCCACCCAAAACACTCAGGTACACAAACACAAATCTTTCTTTATGAGAACACATCTACATTTTCATCAGCAAGAAAATTGTAGTAAATTTGGACAGAGGGACTAATGTAAGGTTTTGGCAGGAGCAGCAGCGTCCTGGTCTAAATGCCACTGAATGATCTTTTATTTTGAAGTTTCCTTTTTGGCTTTTAAACAGTCAAATTTAAAAAGCTGCTGAATATGGGCAGAAATATCATCTGTCACCGCCTCCTGTCCAAAAATAGAGGTACGTCGGTGTCAGCCTTCAAAAGCTGGTGGAATCTAAAATCAGAACATGCAGATTTGCCAACTGTCACTCTGGCAGTTTGCCGTGTGAATTTTCACTGCTCATCTATACTTGGTTAAAATGGATATGCAGCGCGAATAACGTAATATATCAGCTGCTTCTGTTTCCATGATGCTAAAAATAGCCAGTGTTATGAAAATCATGTGTTTTTCTCTGCGCCCCCCCTCCCCGTCCTCAGGCACGTCAGATACTGGAGCGGGAGTACAATAATCTGCTGGCCCTGGGCACTGACAGGAGACTGGATGAGGTGAGCAGAGAGCATCACCTGCAGCACTGACCTCGCACCACAGTGAGGTGAAACGCCACAACAAACAAATCTTGTGGTCAGTCACTGTGGGGTGTTTCGAACAGTGACATGTTCACCAGCCTTATTAATTCACGATGGCTAAACATAATTTATTAGCTCACATTGACAGGATAAATTATGTATTTAAATCTTCCAGCCTGAGCTATTTTTCATCTATTTTTCAGTATGTGATTATGATACATTTATTCATTGTTAGAGCCAGTACGTCCTTTTCCTCTAAATTATTCTGATCCAGTGTTGAAGATGTGGAAATCCAAGTTTGCTCCTCATCTACAGCGGTGACCCAGATTTCTCAGTATCTCACTTTATTTAGTAAGAGTAGAAAGTAAACAGTTAAAATCAATAATAAAAAATCAAAGTCTGTTGAAAACCTGCAGAGAAGAAATAACAACTGTGAGTCACATACACCTAGAAACCCAGCCAGGTGAGGGTACTGTGTTGATGGTATGTTTCTGTGTGTGTGTGTGTGAGACGCAGGTGACATTTTAATCTTTGTCTGTTTGTCAGTGTGACGACAAAGACTTCCGCGGTCCATCATGGAGGAGGCAGTTCCCGCCCCGAGACGTCCACGGTATCAGTATGATGCCCGGATCAGCAGAGACTCTCCCTGCTGGTTTCCGTCTCACCGCAACATCCGGTCACTCCCGGAGGCTGCCCCCGAGGGTGAGTGCCCGCCTCTCCTCCTCCTCATTCACCCCACAGCTCAGACACCCACTGGCACATTGTACATTTTTTGTTTTTTTAACTCAGTGTGTTATCTGATTGTACATGAACGAGCAACACAAAGGTTAAATCCAGCAGCTGTGCAGGTAGATGAGAGAAAACCACAGCTGAGCAGGAGTGGCTGCTCCGTGCTATTTTGTGACCATGTCTCTTGTTCTCTCCGACTCTGTGACGGCTGCTCTGCAGTCCTCTATGAGGCGCTGGATGACAGTCCTGACGACATGTATTTGGATTGGTATCAAGGTCAGATATGCCCCAATGAAGGTTCTGGGCCTGTTCGCCCTGCGTGTTATTATTAATATTCTTCCTGTACTCCCTCCTCTTCACATGGTCTCTGCCAACCACTGTCCTGCTGTATCTCTCCTCTTCTTCGTGGCCTCTCACCCTCTCACCTTTCTTCTCTCTCACTCTACCACTCTACAATCTCTCTGATATCAAACTCCAAGGGTGTTGTTTTGCAGAGTTGCAAAATAGTCATTGTGTCCGGTCACCCTGCTGGTGCAAAGCTAGGGGGTCAAGTTATGGCTTAGGACCCATGCTTGCTGGTCTGACCCTTGAAGTTGCAGAAACTTAAGCAGCAAAACAAAAAGGTGGCTGAGCGGTGCTATGTAAGTTGGCCTGAATCAGGAGGTTTACATAGGTCATGTCTTGGATGTTTCAAGAACTCAAACTGACAGTTTGTGTCATTCCTGATTCCCCCGCTGTTAAAAGAGGACACCGGCTCAAACAGGCTTTTCTTAAAGGATCACTCTAGAGTACCACAACTTATCTGTTAACTGTATTTATTTTTGTAATTCTGGCATCGTTTTGTTCTGATTGCAATGAACTCAAATTAAGTGCTAATAACTGCTGAGATCTGGGAACACAGCAACATGGCTTCAACATTGACTGACAGGGCAAAAGACACGAGCAGTCAGACAAAGCAAACAGTTGAGCCCAATCACCTATAGCTTTTTATTTGGAGATAAAACTGACTGCTGTGTCTGCACGAATCTTGTCTGCACATCAACGTTAAATGTGACGATCCAAAACAAGTGTTTACAGTCTGTGAGATTGTCTCACTGCTCGTTTATTTTTGCCTCTTCTGCAGCGATGTCGTACCTCGATGCCGCTGCGTTCCCAGATCTCTGATAGACAAATTCAAAGTTCTTCCGAGTCACCAGAACTACAAAGACTACTTCAAGCCGAGCTCTGCTCACTCACTTGGTCTGGAGCTTTCAGGGGATTAGATTAGACTTGTATCATCATTGTTGAGTTGTAGATGTAGAGCTCTCCACCACTGTGATCAATTTTATATACTCAAAAGAAGAAAGTAGGAATTCCACGATTGATCAGCTGATTTTTTTTATATATATATAAAAATACATGATTTTCAGAGTAGAATTTACGCTTATAATCACCAATCACCTTAAAACCAATCACCTGTGGTCACAGGACAGGCCACCAAAACAAAACAATGTATGAGTAATGTGGAACAAATTATGTGAAACTGATCTAACGTATGACATCTGTGATTCAGCTATAAATTATTAGTGTAGACCAATCACACTCATTGATTTTTTGTATTGCCAGCAAAAAAAGCAGATCACAGCATCCAGGACAGGAAGTTACAGTCCTGCGTCAGCTACATCTGATTATTAAGACCTGAAAGCTCCAGAATAAGTGAGTAAATGGATGTTGAATTGCTTTAAAAGTCAAGAATTGAACTCACAAACTCATTTAACTAGAATTATCCTTTAAATCGATGCAGAGTGTATCAGCAGCAACTGTGTCTTTACAAACTGCACCACACGAGTTGTAATACACGGCCTCGGATCATCCGCCTGCTTTGGACCAGTGTTCTCCTCTAACGAGATGTTCCCAGTGACACTGACACAGTCGTCTGTGTTTCCTCTCTGTGCCCCCCGCCCCTCCCACCCGGTCTGTGAAGTCCACACTACTCTCTAATCTCATTGCTGGTGGTGTCCACTCAAAACTAAACCTCCCTTTGAGTGTGTGTGTGTGAGAGTGTGTGATCCATGGCTTTCTATTCTGAGGGTGACACTATCGAATAACCCCCCGCCCCCCGTTTGTTGCGTGGAGGATGTGTTTTTGTGATGTCACTCATACCGGTGAGGACCTCTCTTCTTGTGGCATTATTCTGTTTGGGGTGGTTACCGAGTGGAGGAAGGTTTCCCCTCTCACTCTGGGTCCATCTGATGTGATCACGTCCTCCACACTGACGCCTAAAGAGCTCTGTGTCTCACTGTCTCCCCCTACAGTCGGACCCTCTGCGGTGCAGCGGCTGGACAGCTCCACGGTGAGAACCTACTCCTGCTGAGAGGAGGAAGAGAGGGACCTTAAACTGTACACTGTATGTAACATTACACAGACTCTCGCTCTGTCCAATACACAGATTTCCTCAGAACCACTTAAAACAGGTTTTGGATTTAAAAAAAAAAAACGTGCAGCTCAATTTTCCTTTTCTTTTTCGACATACTTTGTGATTGTTTCATCGACTGTTTTTACCAGGTAGCTGTGATTCGCTGATACTGATCTGTCCAGAAAAGACAAGCCACTCATGACCCAAGTTTAGAAATCTGCTCCAAATGAACGAGATCTACAGCAACAATTATTTTGGTTCAAGGCTTCTAAAAAATAGGCCCCGTGAGAGTTCTCCAAGCTTCAAAGATTACAGAGTGAACCTGCCCTAGTACTCGCTCCAGCTGTTTTTCTTTGTGCTGCCAGGTGCCACGATCAAGTGTCGTCTCCCTTGAGTGTCTGTTTTGATTCGATCCAACCGCTCCGTCACTCTGCGTCTCTGTTGTAGTGAAATTCCCTCGTAATTTAAGTGGCAGCCAGATGTTACAAAACTGCAGAGAAGTTTTTAGTTTAGCCTAAAGATCACAGATGGACAAGAAAGAACACACCGGTCAGCAGCCATGAGATTACCTCCACCCTGTTGTGGAGTTTCAATTGCAATTCTGGCTGCAAGAAGAATAACAGACCAAAAGAATAAAGTTTTTGTCACAAGCCTGCAGAAAAAAGACGTGAGATGGAGTTAGAGCAGACAGATAATGATGATAAAATGCTGTAACTTCCTCTAGTGGGGAAAAAATTTATACAATATGAGATTCACCCAAAATAAAACTCATCATTTTTCAGCGTTTTCAATCTTTGCATTGTGAGAGTTTTTGGAGACTCACAATGCCTGTCCTGTTCTAGATGCATATGAAGCAGTCAAACTTGAGTAGTCATTTCGCACTCTGGTCTTTAACTGTAGACGCAGTAAAATAAGAAGTATTGTGTATCTGCAGGGTCTTTTTGTGTCGAGTAGAGTCCCATTAAATCAGTCGTAATTCAGCATTAGACAAGAATAAAGCATGAAACTTCATGGACAATTTTTATAGACGTGGTCGCTATTTAAATCGACTTCTTAGCATTTTATAATTCCGCCTCTTTCTTTAAGAAAACCCCTCAGTGATTTTGAGATTTATTAAAAGCTGCTCATTGTGTTTCCCTGCAGGTACAGTTCTGAATGGAGCTGCTGGACGGGCCCTCACCCCCCCGGACCTCTCCTGCTGCTGCTGCTGCTGCTGCCGCCGAGGAACAAACCATTCTGACGACACGCACTGCCAAGAAGCCCTGCTCTCCTCTCTGACTCCCCCACCCCACCCCACCCCACCAAACCCTTCCCCCTTCCTCCCCGTTGCTCCATTCCCCCTATAATGTAGGCACCAGATGCCGGTGCTAAACTGTCCCTGCAGGCTGCCCCCCCCCGTCTGTCCCTACCTCCCCCGTTGTCACCATTTCTACCTTTTACATGTACAGTAACTTGTCAAAGCATAACGTACTGTGTATTTCTTCTACAGGAGATGTGTAGGTTATCTGTAAATTAATATAAATATGCCATTTTTTAATATATACACACACATCTATGTATAAAAAAAAAGATATTCAGAGTTTGTGCAAAAAAATGTCCCTGCCACCTCATTTAGTGGACCATAGATTAATATATGCTGCTCTTTAAACTGTCTCCATATTGCCCCCCCCTGCCCTCCCCCTCGAAATCATTTTGTACATACGGTTTTATTTTTTCATTGTGCTGATGATGATAAACCATAGAGAGAAAGAGACTGTGGATGTTGTGTGAAATCCTGCCCTCTAGTGGTGAAACAAAACCACTTCCAGCCCCCTGTTTCTGGCACCGACAAAAAACCTTCATCATCCTTTCTTATGGATCTTTAAAACAAAACAAAACAAAGGAGCATTTTAAAGAGGAAAGAGTCGACGCACTGGAAAAACGACAAGCACTTTGATACAACCGCATCAACTCAATGGACTATTCAGTAGCCAAGGACAAGACAAGAGATGCTGTTGCACAAATCTTCCTCTCAGAGAACAACAAAAAAAAGAAACAAAAAACTCAGCAGGAGGCCGTTTGTAGACCCTGTCACTTTGTTGTACTGTATGTTTCGTCAGGCGATAAACACAAACAGGACAAAAACTCACTCAGCCGTGCTGGCCTTCTCCCCAACACCACCACCACCACACCACCAACTACCCCCCCCTCCCTCAGACCCCACGTTAACAGAACAGGAAATAACTGAAAGACAGACCGCTTTAGCTCATAGTGTGCGTAGAGTGTATATGACCATGTTGAAGTGAGGTGACTTTTAATGACAAAAACCTGTTTCTTGCTGTGACTTACATTGGTGTAACTGTTAACTCTTTGTTTCTGTCAGAGTTTCCAGGGTAACCTATTGTACAAGCCCTGTTATCTGTCTTTTAGTTATTTCTGACAGGCGACTCCAAACAAGTCTCTTACACTTTTAATTTTTTGTTTTGTTTGTTTTTACATCTTCAATTTGCACGAACAACGAATCATTTTATTTTGTGTTTCATTTGTTTTATTATTTTTTTTTTTTATTTATTACTTCTTGTACTTTGGTCAAAACTAAGTGGTGAGCAAACAAATTTTCATTGTCAATAAAAAAGAAAAACTGTCAGTGAATAGGTTGTCATTGTTTCCACACAAACAGCAGGTGCTTCTAGTCATTAATTATGAGTATGCAAATCTCGTTGTGCAGTATATTTTCATATTATTAATCAGAATTTCATCATTAGAGAAGAAAATGCTGAGCCTGAGATAATACAGGAGTGATTGTTTGTGTGTCCACTTCAAGTTTGCTACTGGTTACAATGCGTTCAGGATCCTTGAGGCCTCAGAGTTTTTTCTACCTGCCTCTCGATGTCTTTGAACACATTTGGGTCCTCGATGGTAGGCGTGATCTGTGAAAACAACAGGAAGTAAAGCTTGAAAAATCAGCTATTTAAAGGGATCAGCATGTCCAGTTTTGTTTACACGCATAAAACATTATATAAAACACAGAAGTCTTTATGAGCACTACAAAGTGGGGAAAAATTTCTGAAATCTTTCCATGGGAATTTAATCTGGGAATTTTGGAAATATTCAAAACTGAAAAATTCAGAATTCTGAGGTAAAAAAAAAAAAAAAAAGAATTATTAGAAAACAAAGTCAAAATTGTGGGAAAAAAAGTCAAAATTTTGAGGGAAAAAAGTCAGAATTCTAAGGAAAAAAAATCTGAATTTTGGGGGGAAAAAAAGTCAGAATGTTGTGAAAAAAAAGACAGACTTCTAATGAAAAACAGGCAGAATTTTGAGGAAAAAAAGGCAGAATTTTGACAAAAAAAAAGACAATTCTGGAAAAAAATCTAGAATTTTGAGAAAAAAAAAATTGGGGGGAAAAAAGACAGAATTCTGAGAAAAAAAAGGCAGAATTTTGAGGGAAAAAAATACTGAATTCTGAGGAAAAAATATCTGAATTTTGAGAAAAAAGATACAATTCTGGGAAAAAAAAAGGTTAGAATTTTCAGAAGAAAAGACAGAATTCTGAAAAAAAGTCCGAATTTTGAGGAAAAAAAGAGAGAATCTGGAAAAAAAAGTCATAATTTTGAGAGAAAAAATTTAAATTTTGGGAAAAAAAGATAATTCTGAGGAAAAAAGGCAGAATTTTGAGAAAAAAAAGTCAGAATTTTGAGGAAAAAAAGAGAGATTTCTGAGGAAAAAAGTCAGAATTTCGAGGAAAAAAAGTCTAAATTTTGAGAAAAAAAGACACAATTCTGGAAAAAAAGTTAGAATTTTGAGAAAAAGATCTAAATTTTGAGAAAAAAAGATACAATTCTGGGGAAAAAAAAGGTTAGAATTTTCAGAAGAAAAGACAGAATTCTGGAAAAAAAAAGTCCGAATTTTGAGGAAAAAAAAGAGAATTCTGGAAAAAAAAGTCATAATTTTGAGAGAAAAAATTTAAATTTGGGGAAAAAAAGACATAATTCTGAGGAAAAAAGGCAGAATTTTGAGGAAAAAAAGACAGAATTCTGGAAAAAAAAAAATCAGAATTTAGAGAAAAAAATTCTAAATTTTGGGAAAAAGGCAGAATTCTGGGAAAAAAATCTGAATTTTGAGAAAAAAAAGTCAGAATTTTGAGGAAAAAAAGAGAGATTTCTGAGGAAAAAAGTCAGAATTTCGAGGAAAAGAAGTCAGAATTTTGAGAAAAAAAGACACAATTCTGTAAAAAAAAATTAGAATTTTGAGAAAAAAAATATAAAATTTAAAAAAAAAAAAGACAGAATTCTCAGGGGAAAAAAAGAGAAATTTCTGAGGAAAAAAGTCAGAATTTTGAGGAAAAAAAAGTCAGAATTTTGAGGAAAAAAAGTCTAAATTTTGAGAAAAAAAGACACAATTCTGGAAAAAAAGTCTGAAATTCAAGGAAAAAAGGCAGAATTTTGAGAAAAAAAGACACAATTCTGGAAAAAAAGGTAGAATTTTGAGAAAAAGATCTAAATTTGGGGGAAAAAAGACAGACTTCTGAGGAAAAAAGTCTGAAATTCAAGGAAAAAAAGCAGAATTTTGAGAAAAAAAGACAGAATTCTGGAAAAAAAAGTCAGAATTTTGAGAAAAAAGACAGAATTTTGAGGAAAAAAAGACAGAATTCTGGGAAAAAAAAGTCAGAATTTTGAGAAAAAAAGGCAGAATTTTGAGGAAAAAATTAGACATTTCTGAGGAAAAAAGTCAGAATTTTGAGGAAAAAAGTCAGAATTTTGAGAAAAAAAGACAATTCTAGGAAAAAAGTTAGAATTTTAAGAAAAAAAAATCTAAATTTTGGGGGAAAAAAAGACAGAATTCTGAGGAATAAAAAGGCAGAATTTTGGAAAAAAGAGAATTCTGGGAAAAAAAAGGCAGAATTTTGAGAAAAAAAGACAGAATTCTGGAAAAAAAAAAGGTCAGACTTTTGAGAAAAAAAGACAGAATTTTAAGGAAAAAAGACAGACTTCTGAGGAAAAAAGTCAGAAGTTCGAGGAAAAAAAGGCAGAATTTTGAGAAAAAAAGACAGAATTCTGGAAAAAAAAGTCATAATTTTGAGAAAAAAAATCTAAATTCTGGAAAAAAAAGTCAGAATTTTGAGAAAAAAAATCTAATTTTGGGGGAAAAAAGACTAAATTTTGAGAAAAATTAAGAATTTTGAGAAAAAAAGACAGAATTTTGAGGAAAAAAGACACAATTCTGGAAAAAAAAGTTAGAATTTTGAAAAAAAAATCTAAATTTTGGGGAAAAAAAGAGTGAATTCTGAGGAAAAAAAGACAGAATTCTGGAAAAAAAAGTCAGAATATTGAGAAAAAAGACAGAATTTTTGGGGAAAAAAGACAGACTTCTGAGGAAAAAAGTCCGAAATTTGAGGAAAAAAAGGCAGAATTTTGAGAAAAAAAGACAGAATTCTGGAAAAAAAAGTCAAAATTTTGAGAAAAAGGACAGAATTTTTAGGAAAAAAGTCAGAATTTCGAGGAAAAAAAGGCAGAATTTTGAGAAAAAAAGACAGAATTTTGAGAAAAAAAACAAAAAAAAAAAAAAAAGTCAGAATTCCTAGGGGAAAAAAATCTGAATTTTGGGGAAAAAAGTCAGAATTCTGAAGGAAAAAAAAATCTGAATTCTGACAAAAAAGTCAGAATTTTGAGGGGAAAAAAGACAGAATTCTGGAAAAAAGGCTGAATTTTGAGGAAAAAAGGCAGAATTATGACAAAAAAGTGAGAATTCTGAGGAAAAAATGCAGAATTTTGAGGAAAAAACGTCAGAATTTTGAGGAAAAAAAAGGTCTGAATTCTGGGGAAAAAAATAAGAATTTTGAAAAAAAAACAAACAAAAAAAAAAGTCAGAATTCCTAGGGGAAAAAAATCTGAATTTTGGGGGAAAAAAGTCAGAATTCTGAAGCAAAAAAAAAATCTGAATTCTGACAAAAAAGTCAGAATTTTGAGGGGAAAAAGACAGAATTCTGAGGAAAAAGTCAGAAATTTGAGGAAAAAAAGGCAGAATTTTGAGAAAAAAAGACAGAATTCTGGAAAAAAAAGTCAAAATTTTGAGAAAAAGGACAGAATTTTTAGGAAAAAAGACAGAATTCTGAAGGAAAAAAAAAATCTGAATTCTGACAAAAAAGTCAGAATTTTGAGGGGAAAAAAGACAGAATTCTGGAAAAAAGGCTGAATTTTGAGGAAAAAAGGCAGAATTATGACAAAAAAGTGAGAATTCTGGGGAAAAAAATAAGAATTTTGAAAAAAAAAAAAAAAAAAAAAAAAGTCAGAATTCCTAGGGGAAAAAAATCTGAATTTTGGAGGAAAAAAGTCAAAATTTTGAGGAGAGAAAAGTCTGAATTTTGAGGAAAAAGTCTGAATTCTGAGGGAAAATGTCAGTATTTTGAGAAAAAAAGACAATTCTGGAAAACGGAAAAAAGGAAAAAAAAAGAATTTTGAGAAAAAAGTCAGAATTCTGCCATTAAATGTCAGAATTCTGAGGAAAACAGACAGAATTATGGAAAAAAAAGTCAGAATTGTGAGAAAAAAAGGCAAAATTTTTACAAAAAAGTGAAAATTCTGAGGGAAAAAAATCTGAATTTTGAGGAAAAAAAAGACAATTCTGAGAAAAAAAGTCAGAATTTTGAGAAAAAAAGACAGAATTGTGAGGAAAAAAAGACAGAATTTTTACAAAAAAGTGAAAATTCTGAGGGAAAAAAATCTGAATTTTGAGGAAAAAAAGACAGAATTCTCAGAAAAAAGTCAGAATTTTGAGAAAAAAAGACAGAATTCTGGGGAAAAAAAGTCAGAATTGTGAGGAAAAAAAGAAAGAATTCTGAAAAAAGTCATAATTCTGAGAAAAAAATTCAGATTTTCTGAGGAAAAAAGTCGGAATTCTCTGGGAAAAAAAGTCAAAATTTTCAGAAAAAAGTCAGAATTTGAGGAAAAAAAAGACTGAATTCTTCAAAAAAAAAAATAAATAAAAGTCAGAATTGTGAGACAAAAAGTCAGAATTATGAGGAAAAATCAGAATTCTGAAAAAACACATTCCCGTTTATTCCCATGGAAAGTTTCCAACTTTGAAAATTCCTTCCTCCTTCACGTGAAATACAATTCAGAAAATTCATTTTTAAGGTGATATCTTGGCCAAACAAAAAAATATTTTGATTAATATTTAGTTAAATAAGTATAACTTTGTATTTTTCATTGTGATGGGGCACTGAGCATCCCTAATGTACTACAATCATTAAATGCCATGAAGTGATGACCGAGGATTAAATGATGTACCTCTTTATACATTTTCAACACAATTTTCCCATAAAGTAAGTAATAAAATATTGAGTAATTATGACCTGATGCAATGCAGTAAGCATTAATTTTGAAATATCAGTGACAATACAAATGTCATTTTTACTGGATAATTTTCAGAATTTGCTAAAGTTCTAGAAAGTCACAGATAATAACTCCACCAGGGCGAAAGCGTGTGTCACATTATACAGAACAGCCTTTTGTTAATGCGATGGACGTCTTGAGAAACTCATGGAGCAAATCTGAAATAATTGGTGTTAAAGGATTAATTAAGGTGTTACTGTATCTGTGCAAACAGAGCTGCTGCATGAAGACGTATTATTTCTCAGTCTGTCATCACACTCTCATGGTACCTTCAGCACCTGATCAGCAGAAAAACTGAGTCTGTAACTGTAAAGAGATGAAATCCCCAATGAGCTCTCAGCTGTGCTTAATGAGAGCAGGGCCTGCTAATGTGCTGTCATTACTCAAACTCTGAATTGCAAAATAAGCTTTACTCTCTCCTGAGCAACTGGAGATGGAAATGAGCAACTTTGGACAAAAAATAAAATTTAATTTCTGAAGGACTTTACTTTAAATAAAACTATGATAAAGAAGAAGATATTTCCCTGAGGGTCAAGGGTTGTGTTATACCTTGTATGGTTTGCCGTTGACCAGGTTGGCTAACGAGGAGCGAGGGATCTTCCCTGAGCGTGTCTTGGGCAGTCCTGCGACAAACAGCACCTTCCTGAAGGCAGCGACAGGTCCAACGGTGTTTCTCACCAGATTCACCATCTCACCTATGATCTCCTCCTCAGTCTTCTGCACACCTGAGACACACAAACACACAACTTTAATGCCAAAATCTGGTCTTTCTATCAAGAACAAAAAAAACATTTCAAGCTACATTTTACTACACACTTCTCAGACTGATTATAAAACAAAAAGAACACTGTCTTACATTACATTTGACTCATATGACTCACCATTCTTGAGCACACACAGGGCCAGAGGGACATGACCCTTCAGAGAGTCCTCTAAACCTACAACAGCACAGTCTCCCACTGCAGGGTGCTGCAGCACTGACTGTAAAACATCATATCGTGATTAAATGCATTGTAATTTCAGTGTGAATGATCATTTTCACTTTCCATTCTCTCTATAACTATACCTGTAGCAACATATATGATTCTAGTAATGCACAACAGTATGATCTAATAAAATTGCAGCTTCTACTTTCGACTATATTGATAAGAGGGCAGCCCTACAGACAGTATGTGAGTTTGGTCCTCCTCTGTACTCGTCCTCCTACCTCCTCCAAAGCTCCTGCAGACAGCCTGTGACCTGCCACGTTGATGACATCATCAGACCGGGACATGATGTAAAGGAAGTCCTCCTCGTCCACAAAACCTGCATCCATGGTGTCATAGAAACCCTGACGGTGAGACAGAAGGAGGGAGCATGTTAGAGCAGGAAATAGTCATAGCCAGACAATCCAGATTAAATCCTAGATTAAAATTAGTCTTGACTTCAGTATAAAGAGATTTAGAGTGAGAATATTCAGTTGCAATTAAAGTTTTAAACACTAGAGGGAGCCATCTTACCACGTATTCATCACCATTCGGTTTACTCCACTTTTTTAGCCAGTGTCAAAACTTTAATTGAGCAAATTGTCAATGAAACACAACTCTTCTTAAATCTAATTAAACTTTTCTCCCTCTGAATCTGATTAAGCTGCTGCTGTGCATCTGATTTCATGTAATAAACACCAAATTGTTTGAAAAAACGACGATTGAACTCACTGGGAACTTGGTGAAATACAGCTCCTTGAACAGATCCCTGTTCTGCCAGAGTGACAGAGCTGCTCCAGGTGGTAGAGGCAGCCTGCAGGGAGGTGACGTATGAATATAAGTTCTTAGACACTTTAACTTCACTTCTGTTTTATTGGAAAAACTAAAAATGACAACCAGAAGATGCTGACGAAGTGTGACAGTAAATCAATGAGCAGATTTTACTTGACAAAGACATCAGGACATGTGAAGATGGATAATTCTTTGTTTTATGTCACTGCAGTTAGTCTGGACTTCACTTCACCACACAAACACACACACACCAGAGGGCAGTAAGGGCAGCAAAGTCACTCAGTCTTTGTTTATCAAAGGACTTAATAAACGATCCTGCTTCTGGACTAATGTCTCAACCAGGACAGCTGCATTTCCCAAGTCAAATATTCAAACACAAGAACAAAACCTCTTATTTCTGATGCTGATTTACTGTTGGAGCAGGTGAAAACATCCTCTTTATGGAAAAACTCTCACACTACTGTGCCATATTACCCTCAGTTCTCAGCAGCCTCAGTGTAAATATTAAATATGACTTCATGAAGCTGTTGTACGGCTCCTGATGAAAGAACAGAGGCCTGCCACAGACTCTGCGGCGACTGGAAGGGAAGTACAGTAACGCAGCTGCTGCCGTCTGTTTACAGCTCTACCTGCCGCCGTTATCCCTGGATGCACTCTATATGTGGACTCTTTGGAAACCCCCCCCCCGTCCTCTTCCCTTCACTGGCACTGATTCAACACCAGCCGTTCCAAAGAACAAGGGAGCAGCGTCAGAGGGTGATAACAGATAGACAGCAGCCTGGAAGATAAGGCAGCATAAAGGGCTGGAGGGTCCGAGGCAGCTGTTTCACCCACACACACACACACACACACATTTCTCCAAAGTCAGCAAAAAAAAAAAAAAAAAAAAGTTTGCCCTAACAGTGAATTATTAAGATTAATGAGTGAACGATCTAAATGTGATTAGTGTGCAAAATGCTTTTATGTCACTTTTTTAAAATCTGTGTGCAAGTGACAGAAGAAGCGACGCTGCGCTCAGCTTACCTCACCACAATATTTCCCAGGGTTCTTGGCTTCACCTCCTGCATGTCATCATCGATCACTGTGACTGGTGGAGAGGAAGGAGCACACAGTTCATAATGAGAGGTGCTGAATCACCCGCTGGCAACAAACACTAAACACTATAACTCTGTTTTGTTTTATATCTGCAAACTGAGGGACAGTGAGTTTGACCTGGATACTTTAATATATCGAACAACAAGAGAGACGTTCACACTGTGAGATACATCGCGTCATGGTGGAAAATAACCAACCATCTTCTATTCAATATGTAGTTCTCTCACAGGTCAGAGCTGACGCATCATCTCACTTATCATTACTATCAATGTAAGCAGAAGCGAAATTCTACTGGAAAATAAATAAGTGAGGCAAGGGAGGAGAGGTTTGATGGAAGAAAGCAAGCAAGCAAAGAAGGAAGGAAGCTAGGAAATGAGGAAGGAGACGAAGAATTGAAAGAAGAAAGGATGAAAGGAAACAAGGAGGGAGGGAAGGATATGAGCAAGAAATAAATGTAGGAATGAAGCAGGGAAGGGAAGGAGGGAGGAAGCAAGGACAGGAGCATAGAAATAAAGAGAACAGGGAGAAAGCTAGAAAGGAAGGAAGGGAGCAAGAAAAGAAGCAAGCAAATAAGGAAGAAAGGAAGCAGGCAAGAAAGAAAGAAAGAAAACAAACAGAGCCTCTGTGTGTCTAACAGTGAATGACTCGTGTGCTGTTCAGCTGTTGAACTCTCACCATTGTAACCAGGAACAGGTTTCCCAGCCTGACCAGCAGGTGGAGTCAGAGAGTTCCCCAGGCCGATACAGGAGGAGGTGATGGCTGAGCCCGTTTCTGATGACACACAAACACACACACAGAAAGAGCTCCATTAAAACACACATCTGTGTGGGAGGTCATTAGGAGTTTCAGCTGTGACTCTGCAGTTTAACACGACAGCAGCTCGCTGTTTTCTGGATCCTCTGCTCTGAAGTGATGAAGCTGCAGCTGGAGCCTCCATCCCATCAGCCTGTGTGGTGCTGCTGGTGACAGGCTGTGTTTCCTCTGTGAGCAGCTTTAACCTACATTATGCTAAAACTATGACAGCTCCTATGGGCTCTCCCTGACTCCTCCACTCACTGTGCTCCACTTTACAGCAAACATTCGCCTGTTTTCCAGCCAACACCTCCCTCCCTCCCACTCCCACTCCCACTCGCCCACACAGAGAATGAATAACAGAATCGATGCAGCTCAGTAAGCAAGATTACATCTGTAATCACACGGCGGTGGCAGCAGCAGCAGCAGACCGGGGGCCTGGGACCAACAGTGGTCTTCTTCTAAGTTCAAACTTGAGTTTGAAAACACCTCAAAGAAACAAACGCTCCCTGTTTCTTCGTCGGTGGGTTTATCGCCTTAAAACACACAAGACCAATGATGCAGCTGAACGCTTCCATCTGTCCGTCGTGTTTCTCCTCTCCAGCACACAGCTGATGTATCGCCTTACACTCCCACGGCAGGTGACGGACAAGCACTAAATTATCTCCAGCATCATGATTCCCAGCAGTTGTTGTCGTTTTTTTTTTTTACCTGCTTACTTGTGGCTTTTTCATCATGAGGCTCATTCTGCCTGCATCTTATGGACTTTCATTTGACGTTCAATTAAATATGAGATCTTTGGCATTTCCGAAACAGCCGGCCCATGGGATTAGTGATTCTTATTTAGTTTACAAACAAGAGGCAGATTAATTATCTCGCGTGCTGCTGTAGTTGTTGGGGGTTTTTCCCCTCTCTCCACTAATATGCAAATACATGCAGGAGCCGTTCAGAGAGGTAATCAGATCATTGAGCTCTGATGTTTCTGTCATGTATTGTTCTTAGGTAACTGCCAGCTATGAGCATCATGAACGCTTTCCTGTTAATATGCAAATGTATGCAGCAAAGTGCACTAAAGCAGAATTAGATCATTTATTGAACAGGGAGGAGGAGGTAGACAGTTTGAGAGGTGGATTCTTCTAAGATGTGCAGCCAGGTGCTTCGCCCATGGCAGGAGGGGCATCGTCTTCAGAGAGGGGGCAAAACCAGTGCACAGCAGCAGGACAGGTATGTAAATCACTGACGGGTTTGATACACCAGTGTTTTTAAGCATCGGAGTCTCCTCATTAAATTTTGAGGGGAAGATGCTGCAAGAGAAGCTCCACCAGGTGGAGGGGGGTTACATAGCTGTCACGATTACTTGAAAACAGAGAGACAGAGCATGAGAAATACAAGCTGATATAGTCAAAACTACCCCTGAGGTAACTTTATATTTCAACATGCTGAAGGTGGTGTCAGGATTTTGAGGATAAGGAGCCTCGATCCATGAGATCCTGACAGGAGGAAAGGGGGGAGAGGAGGATGTTCAGATCATATTGGAGCCTGAGAAAAGATGTGCGGGAATCATGGGACACGACTTTCAACGTGGACTCAAGACAAAATCATCTCCAGCACCGTGCTGAGCCTCCAGCTCCATCGACTGAAGAGGATCCAGACGGTATCTTCCTTCTGCTACTAATCAAACAAGTGCACACAGATATAGACCTGCTCCCAACTCCAGCGCAGCAGGCTTCAAAGGCGGCAGCTCAGGGGCAGGAGGCTGGCAGTGGGTTGAGGAAGGGATTAAGTTAGCAAATGAAGAGATGGACGGGGGGAAAGAGGAGGAAGAGGTCGGTTGAGAGTTTAACACATTACACAACTGCAGTGGCCTCTGAACTGGCAACCACGTACACCTCATTCATCAGCCGCAGGTTAGCCACTCCCTGCAGGGTTCAAAGCCCCATCAGTGTCAGTGGAGACGTGCCCAGCACCAATGATGGAGAAAAACAGAGGAAGAAGAAGAAGAAGATTTTTTTTATGCCTTCAGGGAGGGAGAGTTGGTCCAACTCACCTTGTCAGAGAGCAGGGTCAGGACAAGGTGATGACAGACCCCCCTGCTGACCAATCACGCCCTTTGATTTCTCCTCAGGTGTGTAGCAACACACTACTAGTCACACTACAATGTTTATGACCGTCATATAATCCCAACGGAAGCAGAGCAAAGGGGAAAACAGAGGGTGGGTGTGTTAGAGTGGAGCTTGAAGTTGAATATGAAGCAAGGAAGGAAAAAGAGGAAGGACAGAAGAAAACAAGAAAGGAGGGAAGCAAAACAAGGAAGGGAGGACGCGAGGAAGCAGAAGAAGAAGGTCGAAAGAAGGCAAGGAAAGAGAGGAGGAACAGATAGTCAGAAGAAAGCAAGCAAGGAAGGAAAGAGGGAAGAAGTGTTGTTTCGATGGCCTGTGGTGATAACAGCCTGTGTGAACATTAATGAGAGAATGAAGAAAAAAAAGAAACACAAAGGTTTCCCAAGAGGAGGTGGAGGAAGTTCTAGATGATGTGTATTTTGCGGGAAAAGGAAGTCGTCGCACTTTAATCTTCTGCAAAATAAAAACAAAAAAGTCTGACTCCATGAATATAAATCAAACCACACACCCAGTCTGAGTCTTATCCTGCGATAATAACGAGCCAACGCTGGACAAACCAATATCTCGGTCTGACCCTGAAGGACACCATGAGGGTCCTTTAAAAGCTCGACTGAACTGAACGTCAATTAAGACTCGACACGAGCAGTGAACCGCGTCAGAGCGACAGGAGTGTTTAAACGTAGCTGTTTACAGCAGGAGCTGGCGTCCATTCACATTCACACACACACACACACACACCCAGAGAGTAAACTCAGATACACAAATGAAAAAAGACAGTATAATTGGACCTTGACATTTTACAAGGCATACAGGAAGACAGGAGCTGCTGTGCTGCTCTCAGGCATGAAATTAAACCTTTACAAAAGCAAAAGATTTTCTAAATGATAATTACTTGCATCACTAAAAAAAATATAACAAAACAACTATTACATCCTCTCACATTTCACGTTAGGGAGGACGGTGAAGATCTGGAGCTCAGCCTCTGGACACTGAGTCAGAGCTCCTAAAGGTCGACTCCTCCTCGGCCCTGAGTGTGACGGCATCACAGACCAGAGCTCAGCAGCTGTTGTCTGTTTACACTCTCACACCCTGCAGCACCAAGCCAACATGAGAGTGGAAGAAATATTAAAACAGCCCTGAAATCTTTTTGCTTATTCCTTGCAGGAGCTTCAGTAAATAAAGTTTTATACAGCCATTATGAATGAGCAGATATTTATCAGTATTGATGTTGAAATGACTCCACTTCAATAACTCACTAACAGTGTCGGGATTAAAACTCCTCCCCACGGGGATGAGACCTCATCAGAGGAGTTTATCTGTCCAAAACATGTCTGTTTAGAGGGTGGAGCTGAAACAGACAAAGTAGATCCGGCGCTGTTATTCTGGTCACATTGTGTAGAGGAGATTAAAGACGCTGAGTGAGAGAGGTAGACAAAGCACAGGCTGAGGAGACAGGTGAGAGAGCAGCAGTAAAAACATGGAGATGATCTCACACTCTGGCTGTCTATCTGCTGCTCTGACTGACTGCTGATGGGAGCGTTAGGGCTGACATATACACACACACACATACACACATGCACACACACCTAAGTATCAGCCTCCTCTCTCACTCCCACCTCAGTCTTTTCCTTTTCGTTTGCTCCTTCTTGCTCCCCCTCACTCTCTTTGCCTCTGTACACAAACAAATCAATCTTCCTTCGACCTGTTGGAGATGAGCTTGGCCAGTGAGAGGCATTTTGAGTGTGATGAATGGGGTTGGGGAGGGGGCGGAGGAGGAGAAGGAGGGAGGGAGGAAGGAGGGGGGGTGCTGGAGGATGTGTTGGAATAGCGGGGAACGGGTTATATGATGGTGCCTTTTCAGCTGGGAAGGTGCTACTGAAGAGCCGAGCTCATTACAAGCTGCTGGGAGAGAGCGAAAACAAAGATGGCTCTCTGATCCTGCACTCTTTTCTTCCCTCTCTCCCTCTCTCTCCTCCACTTCTTTCTTCCACAGATGAAACACACGTCTTCTCCTATAATAATACATCCCCGCACTTCCCACTCTGCCTCTCTAGGATGTGCTCAGACGATAGGGGGAACCGACCGAGGGGTGACAATGGGAGTGATCGATGACAGTATAAAAGATGAACAGGCAGGAGAAAGCAGCACACACACTGATTCACGGATTTCACAATAAAATACACAAGGACAAGGACCAGCTAGAGCAACTGTTTGTTCTCCCCTAAATAATTCAGAATCACATTATTAAACAAAAACATGAATGAAGGGAGTGAGGCATGTACGGAAGCCCTGAGTGTCCATATGTTCATACATTTTTCCACAAGATAACAGGATTATTTAGTTTGAGGTCTCAGGAGAAGGAAATGTTGTTTTCTTGAGATAACGACATAATCAATTAAAGATGTGCCTCAGATTTCTGTCACAGAGAGGACGGCAGGGTGCTGATCAGCATCTCTCAGTAATCATCTGGTATCCACGGAGACGGCCAAGGCCTGAAGCTGGTCAGATATTTTTGCAATGTAGAAAGGCACAAAACTATTTCTGCCTCCAGGCTTTGATTGAAGAGATATGATGCCCTGATCAATAATCTCCTGCTCCTCTGACATCATGACTGGTGCTTCCTTCAGTGAACGGCCTGTGTAGACTGTTGTTTTGTTAGGTCATGATCTCCAATTAATGATGTCGTTATCTAAGGAAACTAACTCAGTTTTCTGAGGAAAACTAAGTTTTGTTTTTTAAGAGATCTCAAGAAAATGATCCTGTTATTGCCTGAAAACTGAGATAATAATATCCATAATGTATGGACACTAAGGGCTTCCGTAGGTATGGAGACAGACAGTGTCTTCCACTCAGTGCTTCTGTTGGACTCTGTCTGCTCGATGTTTATTTAACAACACATTGGCCACAGGCCAGTGTTGTGTTTACTGCACAGCCTCTATCTACTGCCCCAAAGAAACACATTCACTAATGCAGGTGTGGATCAGATTTTTTTTTCTTTTTCATTCATTTTACTTGGCGATGAACCAAAATACAATGGAAAGTATTTTACTGTCCAAATATTTATGAACAAGTGTCTAAAACCTGCTTTTAAGACTTGGATGTAGCTGTTTAAATGAAGTGGTGTCATTTGTAGCCGCTGCCTGACGACAGGTCTAAACACTTCTCTTCATCTGACAGGTTTTTATTTAGACCACTTTATTCCTTTTTATTCAATTTTATTTATCTTTACTCGTGATCCTTTTGTCTCATCTGGTTTTGTTCTGTTTTCTTACAGCGTGCTGTAACATTATAAAGAGAAAAGTGCTTTATAAACTTTGCGTATTTTCATCAGATTCTCCTAATTCACCTCACACACACTGTCAAAACAATACTTAAACTTGGTCACTGACTTCTTCAGCTGTCACAGAGACACATGGAGGGTTAGCAGCACTGACGCTAACTCACCTATAAACAAACACACATCACTTAATGTGTCAGGCGCAGTAAACAACAACTGAGGTGGGGGTGGTTTTCCGTGCATCATATACATGCACAGCAGCGCCCATGGTTGTCCTGGTGATGTGTTGTTGCTGGGGTAACTCGGTCAGGAGCTAAACAAGACAGTCGACCCGAGGTCATTCGAGAAGACGGTGTGGCGTAGGAGGATGACAGGATGAGAACAGACGCACACAGACAGAGAATAGATTGCAAGCAGCTTGGGCCAGACTGAAATATAAACTTTATTTTTCTCCATGTTTCAATTTCACTTCCTTTAGATAAAGCCGAGGATTCATCTCCCTCCCGCTGCAGCACCTCATATAAAATGGTTGTGAAAACACTGAAATTTTGGAAGAGGGGGAAGTCATGAATAAAAACCTTTCCAGGAGAAATGCTCGCATCAAAACAAAACGTGTCCAGTTTGAAAGACAAGCCAGCGCAGCGGTGGTAGTGGAGGTGGTGGAGGTGGTGGTGGTGGAGGTGTGTTTTTGTTGCTTCCCTCTCCTCCAAGAATTTGGATCCACAAATGTGTGTGAACTCAATCTCACTAGAAACCTGTGGGATTAGTTCTGCGTTGTGCAGTTAAGTCTGTGTTGAACAATAGAGCTCAGGCTGCTCAGACTTAAGACCATCATTGGCAGTCTGCTGAGGAGCCACACACACACACACACACACACACACACAGGTAGAGCCCACAGGGTTGGTTAGCCAAGCCCTTCTGATTGGAGTGAATGTGAAAATGAAGAAAAATAACAAGAGAGAGGAGGGAAACTAAAGTGTTTGGGGAATAAGAGCATGTTGCAGCAACTGCAAAAATGTTGGTGATGCCACCCACCAGACAGACATGAAAGAAAGATGAGCAATCAAGTGTAACATGCACGGACACACACACACACACCAGCACATTTAGACTCTTCAAGGGACAATTTCATTCCATCAGCTAAAAACATTGCCTCCCTTATCACTTTTTCAGACAGCTCGGCTCATTCGCTCAGAGCTAAGTTTATGCATACAAATTCACTACTTAACTTGCTAATGAAAGACCTCCGTCTTGTGCCTCAGAAACCTCAGCAGACAAATGCTACCAGGGCAAAGAATGAATGCCAGACAAATTCCCAGGTTAGGGAGCCAATGTCAGCCCTCCTCCACTATCACCTCCCACCCCCACAAAGAGCACACAACAAAGTAACACAAACATGTAATTACATGAGCTGTGACATCTGCACCGCTGTTTCTGTACCATGTGATGAGAAAGAGTGAACGATGGTGGCTTCTTTTTGTTGTTGTTGTTGTTGTTGGTGGTGGGTGGTTAGTGTTGAATGATACGAGGCACAAAGCCAACAGTCCCACACACCTCCCAAAGGTGGGAAATGAGCACAAGGGTGAGACACTTCAGGAACAATTTACTGAAAAGAAACATGCTGATCTGTTTTGTTGTTGTTTTTTTTATGTTGTTATTGTCATATTATTATGTAGAGGTGGAAGGGACCAGTCTATATGCAGATAAATGTCAGGAGGGAGTATCAACAGGGCGAGGGTTTGTTTGTGAGTCTAGTTTCATCCTGAAGCCTAAAGGTGAAGATTCACTCTCACTCAGCCATGAGGACAGGAGTGAAGCTGATCACAGATGTTTGGCGAAGACGTTGAGGTCACAGTGTTTCAATTAATAACAAAGATGGAGGTGCTCTGAGAAGATCAGGCCGGTTCTTCCTCAACAAAGTGGGAGAACCTTCACCAACCTGATACCACAAAGATCTCCATCATGGCAGCAACAGAAAGTTGTTTTTTTGCAGTTTTTTGATGCTTAGGTTTGAGATATTGAGAACTTTTATTCTGAAAGGTTCCCAACACCAGTAACTGTGTTGATGATTGAATTCCAGCTGCATTTTTATCAATCAATCAATTCCTCAAATTCACCTTTACTCTCGCCCACCATCTAACGGATAAAGAAAGAAAGCCATAAACCCGAGGTCAGAGTGAGCTGCCGACCTTTGCTCCAGGCCAGATAGCGTACAATGAAGGTGTGCAGTATCGTTCTGCACATGTCACTTGCAGGAAATCAATTTGCATATATGAATGGAAATGACACATTATCACAAAGAGTTACAAACACACACTGTTCAGATGCTGCAGGAAACAGAAACAGGATTGTAGGTGTAAAAAGATCACAGACAGCTGGACAGAGCCTCTGATCTTTTTAACATGTGCAAATATAACAAAACCAACAGAAATCAAACCTCATGACGCTCAGGAGTCAATTCACAACTTCTATATAAATGAAACACAAATTATTCAATCTTTCTTTTCACTGATAACTTCCTCTAAAATATTGACTCTGCAGCAATGCCCACACGTTTTCAAGAAAACCTCATTTATTAACTTTAAAATACGCTATCGCCAAACCCTCCTCTCTGCATCATTTACCAAGCTTTATATTCGGCATCAAAGTAGAAGCACAGACTCAGGTATGATTGGGGTGCAACTGAGAAGTTAATAAGCTGACCTCATGAAAAGAGATCCTGCAGGCGCTACTGCAGAGGTAATATTCATGCTGAGCTCTTTGGTTTCAGGTTAAGGAGCCTTATTAACCCGCCGAGATCCAGTGTGATGTGGTGCCGACTGTTTGCAGACTGGGGGGTTCAAACCCTTTGTTTTTTTTTTTTACTTCTGACATGTTTTTTCAAAGAGGCCTTGAAGCTCATCCACCTGAAGGTCTTGACTATTTTTCCAGGATGTGTGGGGAAAACAAACAAACAAACAAACAAACAAACAACCTAATGCACCACATTGAGTGAAGGCCGGAGGGAGAAACTGTCAACTCTACATTTTACAAGACAAATGCATTGAGGAGGCTCAGTCCACTGCTTCTTTTAAAGATAATTCCATATAAAGGCATCTGCTGTCTGTCAGAGAGAGTCAGAGAAACAGAAACAAACTGAGAGAGACAGACACAGGAGCACACACACACACACACCTATAACACTACTATAAGTCTATTCAGCATCACTCACTGGTGAAGCAGCCAAAATCCTGCCGACTGGAAACACACATTTGTTGCCAGGCAACACCAGTGACATCAGCAACCCTCCGAAAACCAGCGCCCCTCCACCCCCCACCCCCACCCCCTCCTCTCCAACCTCTCCATCCTCTGCCAATGGCACTTGGGCTTAAAATAGCACACAGATTATTATCAGGCTTCAAAATGGCAGGCTTTTGCTCATATGCACATTAGTGAAAGTGAGCTGGGCACGTGCGCAGGAGCGTCTCTGGTGAGCGTGGGTTAGTAGGTGGTTTTCATTTACAGTGCAGGAGGATACAAGGCGTTCAGATGCCTTCACTTCTTCACGTTTTGTGTTGCAGCCTCATTTCCCTCATCACTCTCCTCTCACTGCTACGATACATCAAATCAAATACAAGATTTTGGGGATTTTTTTGGATGATTTATTTAAAAGGAAAAACTGAAATATTCAAAGTCTTGCTAAAACTTTGTAATAACTACATACTATCTAGCATTAGTTAAGCATTGCATTATCAAATACTGAAGTTGTTATTTAGAAAACCATTATTGATCATTAGTGATCTATAAATAGTTGTAAAATATATATATTTTTGGGGTCCAGACATACGACATGCACGACTGGATTTGGGGTTTTTTCTGTCGTTCATCTCTGCAGAGCCGCTCCAGCTCCGTCAGGTTGGACGGGGATCCTTGGTGGTGCCTCCACAGATGTTCAGTTGGGCTCAAGTCAGAGTTCTGGCTTGACAGCTCAAGGATGCCCACAGTTGGCTGAGAGCTGGGAGTCACTGTCTGCTAGAAGGTGAAGCTTTCTCTCTGCTACAGAGAAACAAACCCCGCCACCACCACCTGTGCTGTTGCAGTAGTATTGTGCACATGATGAGCTGTGCCTGGTTTCCTCCAGATATGAAGCTTAGAAATGAGGCCAAACAGAGAATCTTGTTTCTCACGGTCTGAGAGTCCTTCCAGTACTTTCTTTGCAAAGTTTCACTGAGGAGAGAGCCAAGATGGGTGTGGGGTGGTGGTGGGGGTGCATCAGTGCCGGCTGTCCTTCTGGAAGTTTCTCCCATCTTAAAATTATGGAGGCCACTGTGTTCTCTGAACATTTTTCTGTAGCCTTCCCTTGACACACAATCCTGTCTCTGAGCTGAGTTCCACCTCATGGGCTGCAACATAAAATGTGAAAAGTGGAGTATGTGCAGGTCTGTGTGCATATGAATGAAGGATACACAAATAACATGATGATGAAGATGAGGAGGGTAAAGGCGGAGAGATTGGAGATGGCGCCAAGAGAGAGAGGGAGAGGGAGGGGGAGGGGGAGAGGGAGAATGCGGGTGACAAAAAGAAATGAGGTGTCACGTCTGGGCTGATGAGACAGGGTGGATCGGTACATCAGATTACAGCGGCAGTCTGAGAAATGATTGCGTCCGCTGCACATGGGAATAACGAGCGCACCGAATCACTCCCACTCCGTGTCGGGAAACTCATCTCGCCTGCGACAGCCAAGTTCTCCAGAGTGAAAACTAATCACAAGCTTAACTGGTTTAAATTAGTTTGACTCTCATCCATGAGCGTGCAAGAACAAAAACAATGTGCAAGTTTGACACTGCCCTCGATTGATAATAGAAAATTCATTTGACAAATGAAGAACCAGCTGCTGTGATGCTCGTGTGTCCAAACCCAAAACTTCAGGCAGTCAGGTACCAATTAATCTCAGATTTAACGTCTGTTGTTCATTTTCTGGTTCATCCATTTTCAGACCAGGCTCATGAACTTTATTTTGAAGGGACGAGTCTCAGCTGAAGTTTGTTTCTCAGTAAAAGTAGGAACTGCTTTTTTTTTCCTTGGTTGGATGTTGGTTGGTTTTTCAGTAGAGAAGTCCCCCCCAAAAAAACTCCACAATATCATCTTGGCTGCCATCACTGGTTTCTTCCTCCCCTCCCCATAGAGTGAGGTCAAGTTGTTATCCTCGCCAACTTCGCCAACTTTTACTTTCGTTTGGCACTTTAAATGATAGAAAAGAGTTGCAGCAGCCATCCTGGGGCACAGTCAACTGAGTGACTCTTTGTTGAAATGGAAATGCTAACTAGGGCCCAGTAAACCGAAGCTCAAAATCCTGCTGCTGCTCAAGGAGATGCCAAAAACCAGAAGTCCTGTTGTGATGCTACATTTTTTTGTTGGGATATATATTCCACAGAGAATCCCCCTTGAATTCAGCCGCCCTGAAATACTGTTTCTAAACTAAGGACCTGAGATATGTTTCAACTTCTGACCCCCTCTCTGCTGATGCCTCACTTCGTGAAACTCCTTCAATCTTTTTCCAACCGGGCCCCTCTTGTGCAGATCTAACGAGAGAGCCACTAAGAAGGAGAGAGTGCTGCAGGCTCCTGTTTGTGTGATGCCACTGTTTACCAATCAGCAGTGATACACAGCTGTCTGCAAGGTAGGAGAAGCCTCGGGGTGGGGGGGTGGGTGGGAAGATGATGTGAACCAAAACTCCAAGCTGTTTTTAATCTTTGCGGCACTATCTGCCTGGCAATGAACTGTTTCCACTGTAGGGGGAATGATGTCAAAGATAATGAATTGGTTAATGCATTTTTCAACGGGAGCTTGGGAGGCTAAAAAATAATAAAACATGCTGTGTTTGATAAATAAAGAATTCTTCAGTGATGATACAGCAGCTTTTTTACTGAGCAGCTGGAGGACGAACTTTAAAAGTGTCGTTAAAAAAATCAAATGCAGTGGCCATTATTCATTATTAATATGTCAAATTTGTTCCACTTAACCAGAATTAAAAAACCTCAACTACTCAGAGGTGTGAAAGCCAAAAGGAGCAACCTTGATGTACTGAGCTACATCTCCAAGGATCCTTGTTGTTGTTGTTCACTCCAACGATAAAACATTCATACTTCAGTAAATAACCTTGAGTCATGTTTTCATCTTCCTCAAACATTTGTAATTTCACTTTCCCACTTCCTCTAGGTATTCACTCTCAAGGTTACCCGGAACCAAATACTACATTTTCAACAACTGTTCACCACAACAAAGGCAAACAATGACATTAAAAAATATATATTTATATTTCCACTACACACCTGTTTTACTTTTAAGTGCTGATCAATAAAAAGTAATACTTGTTGTTTTAAGGACCAAAAATATCACATTGTAGTTTGACATCTCCTCTCTCAGGCTTGTCTCTGGAGCCCAAACAACAGGTGTGTGGAGCCAATAAGGAGAGAGGAGGCTATGAGACTCCCCTCTGATTGGCTGACTGCCTTCTGACTGATTGAATACAAATATAAGAGATTTCAGTCCAGAGAAATCAAATCCTGCAATTTGGGCCAGTGGTTCCTGGTGGGTGGGGCTTAAGGAATGGCCAAGGGAAGTGACCGCTTTGTTATGACATCACAAAGTTACAGGAAGTCCTGACAACAGCTTGGTTTCTGAATACACATTGTATGAATCTGAGTCACAGTGTTCATATTGAACTTGGACCTGCTTTATAATCAAACTACACATGGAAATACCTTCATACTACATAGGACTTTAAACAGATCCAGATATGTTGCTCAAACTCATTATACTACTTTAGAAATTCTGGTGTGCTCCCCTCATGGAGCACTCTTCCTATCATTGCTCATGGTGGCTGTTTTTCTAACCATCGATTACAGCTTTCAGCTGCTGAATATAGCATTGCAGGATTACACACACACACAGCTGAAAATATTAATGAACAACTGCACTGGTGATCTATTTTGCAGGTGCAGGGAAAAGCAAAGCTCTGCTGCATAAGTAGACGGACAGCTCTATCAATATTTATGGATAAAAACTGCATGCCAGAGAGTGACTTACAGAGACAATGTCACAAGTTTGAAAAATGACTTTCTTCGTAACGGGAAGCTGGGAGATGCAAACAAACTTTGCTTTTTAGGTGTTTTGACTATAATGAGCTTCTCAAGGAGGAGTCCGTCTCTCCTCTCAGTGATGCCTGTTTCGGAGTAAACGAGCCTTGAATGCTAAACTGCTTCGCAGTGACCAGGTTGCTTCTCTTTTGTTGGGAGGGGAAGATGAAGGAGAGTTGTCAAGGCACTGACGCTGCTAAAAGTTGCTTGATCGATGTTCTGTCTTCAAAGAGACGGTCGAACAGTGCAGCCCGACACTCCCAGCAGGGTGAGTCAGGAACTCAGTGCAGACAGGAGGAAACTACACACACATAGTTTTTCTTGGGGTACTATGTACAACTTGTGTTTTTTACTGGCATTTGATACCTGTCAGTCAATAGGAAAAGACTGACAAATTCAAACGCATTATACACAGCATTACTATTTGGAAGACACCCACAGATTTGTCATTACTACAGTAAGTGATGAAGGAGCCACCTCGAGCAGAACACTTCATAAAAAGGCTGACCTTTTGATTTTTATTATCAACAATTCGCCCAGGATGAAACTAAATCTAACAGTGAACTTGAGCTGATGTTGAAAGAATGAAGCAATATTTCGATTCATTTTTATACTACAGGTTCTATGCACACATACATAAATTATGTAGGGCTCTGCCAAACACCTGGAAGTGTGATAAATTAATTGTTGGTTTTAGTCTCTTCCGAGAAATTGGGTGTTAAAAAGATGAAATACCTCCAACAGACTGTAACCGCTGCAACAATATGAATGTGCTGCTGGAAAAAGCAGGTGAACATATGAAGAATAAACTGTGAAAATCTGCTTGGTTTCTTCTCTAACTTATATGTATAACATGACACAGCACCCCCCGCACCCCCCCACCCCCTCTATCACCCACACATTGCCAAGTCAAACTGCCTCCGACACACAAAGAGAAAGCTAGTGAGAAGTGGAGTGACCCACTCTACCGTGAAAGAGTGGAGAACACATTTGGATTGCAGCCCTGGCCGCCAGCTGCCAGTTATTGAGTTTAGCAGGGGGTGAAGAATCCAATGGGATTTACACATCTAGACAGAAATCAAGAGGGCGCCAGAGGTTTTTCTCCAAACTCAATAAATCACCTGACTCGGGCAGCCACAAAGTGTGGCAGGATTTCGTTTGGTGTGTGTATCTGTGAGGGAGAGAAAGGAAGTGAGATCCAAACCGAACTGTGCTAAAATGTCCCAGGTGTTCAAGCAGAATTAAATGCGATCTCACAAACAGTGAGGCCACAGAGAGAAAGCTGCAAATCAACACCTCTGCTCAGTCGATCTGAGAAAACCACCTGCACTGCCCGTCCTACGCAGTCTAAGCCACAGTTACAGGTACACAGCGACGGGGATGTATTGGACATAACAGTGTAAACAAGTACATCACACAGCACCGAAAGGCTTGCAGATGTCATAATCCTGTGTTTACCTCTGAGCGCGGCTGCTCGCTCTAAACCTTTCCACTCCCACGCTGTTCATGCAAACAGTAAACGCTCTTCCAAAAGCCTTACGCAACAAAAGACACTGTGTATGTGTGAGTGAGAGAATTCGCATGCCATGATTGAACTTCGACAAATTGATTTTCACGTTAAGCCGACTGCTGAGCATAAACCCACAGTATACGAAGCTGCTGTGTCCCAAATCAGAGGCTGGACGGACAACACTAAACCTGCAGCTCTTCTCCAAATGAGATGATCAAGCTTCATAAAGATCACATCTATTGGCTCATCTGGGCAGGCAGCTGTCTCCGATGACTAACTATGGCCAAGTTCACCCCCATAAAACAAATGGCTGAAGTGGGGCAGCCTTGTTCAGGACCAATTGGAAGGTCTTGGTTTTTGAACTGTAAATCAGCATGTGTGTATGATAAGCCTGCAGCCGGATCAGCAATTCAAACTCAAGAGGCTGCATTGATTAATCACACTTCTGAAATATTGCAATATCGAGCTGTTCACACTCCCGCCCCGTTTGAGCCTGGACAGACCAATCAGCCAAGTGGGCTAATCTGCGCTCAGATCAGAGCGTGTTCCCTGTACAAACTCAAGGTCGATGGATTTCCAACAGCCTGACAACAATATCGATTCCATATTTAACACAGAGATGTCGTCTTGTTCGGCATTGATCCTCCGTTTGCACGGGCGGGACATTACAAAACAAAGAGACAGCCAATTGTGCTCTATTGCCGTCCCCAGCACATTCATCATTACTCACTAGCACTCGGGGAGCGCAGCAATCAAACTGAGAGGGGGAGGTGCCACGACATTAGCACGATGGCACAGTGCCTGGACTAAGACCTCCAATCCAAAAGGCTAATAGGGTCTTACCCATTCAAGAACCATTAAGAACCAAGGGCTGAGAAACAATGCAGGGAGCCCAAAACTCCAATTACACTTCTTATCATTCAGACCCACAACAGTTGTGTTGTGTAGTAGTTCAATTGTGAGGTGAGGAAAGGGAGTTTCTGGACAACAACTACAAACTTCCCCCTCACTTGTCAAATATACAACTACAGGCCTGTGAGTTAAAGAGCACAACCTACAGTAGCAAGCCTTTGAAATGATGCTCATGCCTCAGCCTCTGTGAGCAATGATATTAATCTGAGGAGCACTGGTACAATGCAGTATTGAGATATCGACTCTGTTAATGGAATTTTTAAGGAGCAGACAGAGTGAGACTGAATAACCACAAAATCCTATAATTGTGTTGAAGTGAAAAATCGTCATTATCACAAACGGTTGGGTAATCCTGGCTTTTGCGTGTCTGGACTCTGCCAGAAAAAGTTTGGAATAAGACATTAATGACTCTTCATCAAACAGTCAGATTTAAAGCATGCTTCAGTGGGGAAGCAATTTCCACTTCCACTCCGGAGCTGATGGACAAGGTACCCATGATTGTTTTCTTTCCTTTTATCTCTTCGCGAAGCACTAAGCAACCTAGTCCTCACATCACAGTCACTCAGCGCTCCACATGGCTGCAAAGTCAATTAAACATTAGTCAACCCAATGAAAGGTAATGCCAATCAAATCCCTTGTGCTGCCCAGGACTGTGGCCAGTTGAAGGGGATGCTCTCCCCACCTGACTGTGCTGCTGTTCAGCCGTGATTCTCGTTTTGACCCACCCCCCTTAAATCAAAAGGAATAATGTCTCTTCTCCTGCACACCTGCTTGAAATGATGACACGTCACTCTGCGTGACGAACAGCTCCCAGAGACGCTTCGAAATTCAAACTGAGGGGGTCTTTATAACGTCATAATTACTCCAGTAGTTTTTGTATTGCAGACTAATCCCTCGGTCCACAATAGCAAAACACAGAAGGGATTAATCAAAGTGGGGAGTATGATAAAATGTGCTCCATAATGACAACTGGCTTTTGGGGAATAGGGATTTTCTGGAGTTATGCCTCTTCTCAAGGCCAAGTTAATGTCAACGGGCTAATAAAGAGCAGCAAAGACCACATTTGTAGTCTTCTCGCGCTGATAAGCTTAAGACGAGACTGCGTCTTAAAGATCAAGTTAAATTAAAACATCACATACAGTTCGGGATAATAAAGCACTTGAGGTCCTTGAAATGCTTTCTCCCTATCTATATCATAAGACCTTAATCCCTAAAGTTTGAGGGTAAAGTGCTTCTCAACCTACTAAACTGACATAATTAAAACAGAACTATGCGGCTTCACGCATATGATATGGTCGGGGGATAAATCTTAGAACAATTTTGCAGAGATCCAGAGACACTGAAGGCATGACCTGCACACTGCGCTTCTGCAGCGGAGGCAGGAACACAGTTTTTATCTCAGTTTCTGCTTCAATTTGTTATTTCCTGTCCAACAGTCGGACTGGGACATCTATTTTGTATGACCCCCCCCAACCACTGCAGCTTTAAACACACTGAATCAACAAAATAAAACATCATGGCTTCTGTGACTCTGATTTCTGTCCTTCGAAAGCCGAAAAAAAAATCTGTCCTACCGGTCTGCCACCAGTGGTCCAGGACGGGAACCCCAAAGCTCCTCTTTGCCCATTCCAGCGTCTCCACATCACATCGCTCTCCTGCCAAGAATAATGACCGCAAGCTGCAAGGACACACACCACACCTGTCAGTCACTGTAAGGAAACATGACATATCTGTCTCCCTGAGGACTGGTCAGGACAAGACAAAATCCATCCATTGCAAAATGTACTTTTTTTTATATTTCTCTTTTCCCATGTCCTCTGTTGACATGTTCAGGCTCAGACAATGTCAACCAGTTGTCTCAATCGTCTCAAATTCTACCCATTTAGTGTGAAGTATGCTCTGTGGACTCTGCAATCTCTCTCCACTTTGACATTATGTCTATATGAGAAAGCTGTGCAGACTGTGCAGCCTCTGATTTACCTCTTTTGCTTGAAGAGTTTTGCAAATTGGCATCACCCTGCATGTCACTGTCCCTGTGCTCCTGGCTGTGACTGAGGCGTCGTCTCCGCCATCCTCTGAACAGTTTTGGCCATGCTTACTGACCAAAAAAATCTTTACATCTGCTGATGTTTTTTTCCTCTCTCACAGTCACACTAATCGGCTCGCTCCTTAGCCTCTTGCTTTAAATGTTCCACTTTTTCCTTCCTCTTGAAACCTGCATGCATTTCAAGTTGGACGTTCACTTTCACAGTTCTTCCTCTTATAAACACTCCTGGTGAGACTAAGCTGCTCTTTTTCTCCCCCAGGACATTCCTGCCCTCTAGATGGCCTCTCAGTCAATATGGATGAGTCCCTGAATCAATGAGTACCTGGAGGCAGAAATTCTTGCAAGGACATCTGAATGTGTCAAATCTGACACTCCCTTCCTCAACCATTTTTATGTTGAAGCTTTAGTTTCCTCCTAGTTTTGACGACTGCTACTCCCAGGCTTTATAAAACTCTCCCTCTGTGCCCTACAAGTGACCCGAACCGCTGCAGTTTCTTTCTGTCTTCGGCCTCCCCAATTTCTCCCTCATCATTCTCTTGAATTCACCCTCCGATGGCTTCCCATGGCTGCTCATACCTAATTCAAAATACTGCTGGTAGCTTGCTACGAAGCGTCGAGGGGAACCATAACCCCCTGTAAGTCCAGGCCACAAAGCAGCCGTAGATACGAGTCTAATCACTACACTTTCCCCACAAATGACTGCTGGTCATCAGTCATCGCTCTCAACCCTCGGCGATGACGAAATGACCTTCCAACTCCAATCAAAACTTGAAGCTGCACACCATCTTTTGTAAAAGGCGAGAGAATTTTCATCATGTCACTCCCTCGCCGCCGAATCACATCTTTTCCATCTCTGCTCTCTCCCTGGATAATACACTATTCTCTTTTCCAAGCACTACTCTCAAACTTGATTGTCGTATAGTCCCAGGGATATTATGTAGTCTGGTTCTTCTGCTCCTCTAAAACACTGTGTTTGCTGAACGACGGCTACACCTCTGTAAAAATAGAGAATGCATGTAAATAAGCAGAGATTCAAAATGTTGTGACGCTGTCTATCACCTCACAGCTGTCACTGAAGGATCAAGGGTAAGTTGTACTGTTTTTGCATTTTTTATGGTCTTTAGTTCTTTTTAAAAAATGAATTTGCTGGTACCACTTGATCATTTCAGATCTTAATCTTTGACCTTTGAACTTCTGTTTGTATTTATTTTAACTGATTCTAGTTTGTTTTATTTAATGTCATCTGGTTTTAATGTCACTGGTATTTTATCTATCTACTCAACATCTAGTTGAAGGTCATTGAGTGGATTCGGGGGGATAAAAGTTTTGGCTAAAGGCTTTATCCTGCTCCAAACTACCATCATCAAATTGGGCAATCCACTATCTCCCTGTTTTGTTATTTCACCAAAAAAAAGAGAAAAAAAAACTCCACAATCAGTCGACTTGTAGACAAGACTGTATCAAGTTTGAAGACTGTAGCTCCAGGACCTTAATGAAGTTAATGAATTAATTGTATTCCTCCATCCAGCTGCCAAATTCTGCACGGGATGAGCTCACTTTTACTGACCCTATGTTCAAGTCAAAACCCACTGCACTCCCACCATCATGCTTCTAGTTATTCAAGGACAACAGGTTTTCTGTGTTATTCAGAGGAGTTCAATGGAAGTACATGTTTGGATCCTCAGTGACCTCAGAAGCAGAACTGGAGAGGCTGGTTTGGCTGCTGTCCAAGCTCAGGCCCTGTACACTGAGTGAGCAACATAAGTGTAAACATCCGTGATCTGTGCTAAAGGGAAAAGAGCTCCAGAGAAAATAAGCCATTCTCAAAGACCCAAGGACAACATAACCAAACCTTTAAGTGAGTTATTCCATATTATACCTCAAGGGCCTAAAGCTGCAGCTCTCATCAGTTTGTTAGTTACTTGTTCGTAGCCAAACATGTTGTCCTCACTGGACAAATGTAGGATGATAATTAGCTAAGACCCTGCTAACATCTGCTTCAAATAAACTTTTTTCCACATAAATAAAGCATGAACACAAACAACAGCGTAATTGTTCCACATTTAAAGCAACAAATGCACCACCTGTTAGGTTTCTGGCACACACTATAGATCACTGTTGAAGGTGTGGTACAACAATGCAGCTCTAAAAAACAAACACTCTCTTCCCTCTGGGGAAACATGGTCCAATCAGGGGCCAGTGCATGTTATACAATAAAAAAAAATACTTCAGTACTAGTTTGTAAAGATAAGACCCCCCTAATCTCTACAGCTCGGCCTTGGAGGAGGCCGATAAAGCTAAAAACATGTAACTCTCAGTGGTTATCATCACGGTGACCTTTTGTCCAGTGTGGAAAATGCTAATATGCTTCAAGTTCACTCTGTGAGGCCAGTGTGGCAAAGTTAATCTGAAGTACTTTGATATTTTCTACACGGATGGGAATTTACTCGCCCAGATTAGTGCATGAATCCCCCCAAAAATCTGAGTCTATCATATGGAAATGCACCTGCAAGATGTGAGGATACATGAGATTATTTCCCTAAGTGGCAATCAACTGCAAACAGCAACCCTCGACTGATCCATCCTCTTTGTCACCTGTTTATGAGTGAGCCTCTCTGTATTTAGTTACTAAACACAGTGCTGACAGAATCTCTGCACCTTTGTCACGCTGCATTTACACAGAGCACCGCCGCCATCACAGCTCTCCGCAGCCTTGCAGCCAGACTTTCAATTTAGTTTTCAACATCCACAGTGACGACTTATACGGTTCCAGCACACTGATAAGGGTCCAGGGCTATTACACTTGAACGGGCCCTAGAGGGAGGGAATGTGTCACAGTGTCAATGAAGCCCAGACAGGGTATTTGAGCTGTATCAAATTATCGTTGAGGGGTCTCTCAAGCGTGAAATTATGTGTTTGATAATAAAAGATTTTAGCTTTCTGAAAGATTTTACTTCTTCCATCAACACACTTTTAATTAAAAGCAGCTTTATTGGTATTGACGTGTCCTTTTATGTGCTACGGGGTAAAACGCACAGACTAGGCTGAGATCCATTAGGCAGTATTGTCACAAACACTAAATGCTTGGATGAATTTCTCATATGCCTCTATATGACTCAGCCTGGAGAATTTAGACTGGCCTTGTAAATTGAGTGCAATGTTGATGATGCAGTGAGTTAATACGAGCTTGATTTACCATCAAAACAAGTTTGGGACCTCTTCAAAGGAGGACTAGAGTATCTTGATACTTGGTGCTTTCCTCTCACTCATGTGACCCAGAAACTGACCCAGAAATCGTCATTAACTGCTCGCCAACACTCGATAAACGAAACCCTTTTAAACTGCATTAAGATATCATAGCCTGTGAAAATGCTATGAAATTTCTTTTTGCAACCGAAAAATCGAAAGCACATATGAGTTAAAGAGAAAGTCTTGACCAGACATTGAATCGCCCTCTGCTAAAATGAAGCCATGTTTCACTGCTGCCTTGATATTTCGGCCTCTTTGTCTCAGTGACGTGCCTTTTTTTGCCCTCTCCATCTCACAGCGCCAAAGGGAAGCGCTGTAATCTTTCACCACCCTGCCTCCTTCAAGGGGAAAAGACACATTAAGAACAAGAGAGTGTACACAGAAGGAGCATGTAGCTTAAAATGACTGATTGCAACGGGGTCAGAGCTGAGAGGAGAGATGCCACTAATAACTGAAGCAAAAGGATATTGTCGAAAATAACCCCCCCCCCCCTCGTGCAAGAACAGCATTTAAACGAGGTGCTATGCATTCAACACGGCGAAGCAGCAAACAGCAGTGAATTCAGCTCACAATGTCACAGTCACTGAAAGATTCACCAGGGGTCACAGGTCACCCGCACTCAGAATTGCTTTATGATTGTGTGCTTAGAGGCATTTTCAGACTGCCGAACTGAATGAAAGTGGTGACTTGACACAGCAGCCCCACAGGTCCAAGTTTCCTTGTACTGCTCCAGACAATTAATGATTGAGATAAACTCAATAATTCTGACTCTGCAGGGCCAAACTGAAAAATGTTTGTTTCTAACTCGGAGCTGCAGAGCATCTCTACCTGACCAGCGAGCCATCAACCGAGGAAAAACAAGTCGGCGTTGTTATGATTTAATACAGCTGGACCGCGGCGACCTGAAGTGGCTCGTTATCCATCCTGATTAACACCCGAGCGGACTGAGCTGAGGGTACAAACTGAGCGGCGGAGGTGGGAGAGGGCCGTGCATCAACAGATGGCTGGAGACTAACAAGAGGCTGGACAGGCGGCATGGTCCGTCATCAGCCGGGAGATTATTCAGCATGCCTTTCCTGGCTGTTGTGAGGTCAGGTCACAGTCTGCAGTTAAAAGGTTTAGGTCTGCGAAAACTAGACTTCACTTGTCTGGAGTTCGAGTTAGTGCATCAGGACACAGAACAAAGAACTGAAAGTTAAACCCAGAAGTTTCTTATTGATTGATCCTGATTGGCTGAACCCCAGAGAAATACTGGAGCTCATGATTCATTTAAACTGTCTCATGATCAGATGCTGATGACTCCATTCTGTCTGACTCTGAGGCTAAAAACATGTACACACCTGTGCAAAGACTGTCGACTCTGCAGTTTACTAGTTGCTAAAAAACAACAAGGCCTTTAACACATGAATTTTCAGGACGTTGTATTCATCACCTCTCGGCTGATAAGACCCAGCCAGGGAGTGGCCATGGGTGTTTACACAGGGTCCAAAGGTCTTTGCTTTCACCTGTAAAGATACATTTAAAAACAGAAATTCCACAGTATGGACATAACCTGAATACGACCTCCTTTAGTGAAGAGGCTGAAATACAAAACACTATAAATCTCTATAACAGCGGCTATTAACTATACCATATCTAGGAAGAATCAGTTTTCCCTATGCCAACAAGAGCTCAAAACCCAAAGAAGAAGTAAATACTCACTGCAGAGGCTAAAATAAAGGAAATACTTTAGTGTTCAATCAATTCATCAACAAATTATTCCAGCATGAATCTCCCTGGTGCATTATATAAAAGGCAATCAGTCATTTAGCGTTCATCAAATAGTAATTAGTTCGGTCTAAGGGGGTTTCTTGCTGTGTTAAGTGTTGCTGTTTTTACCTAGACAGAGGGTATTTTTTCCCAGTTGCAGCTTGAGGGTCCTGCTGGCGAATGGCTCGGATGGCAGTGGGCGCTGTGAACATGGAGGAGGCTCCGTGTTCGGACAGTACACGGAAGAACGCTCCAGGATCTGGAGTCCCGACAGGCTTCCCCTGTAAACAGCACAGCCACAGCCGCAGCTAGTTATTCCACAAAGTGTAGCGTGAAGGCAGCCGTACATATCACAAGCAGCACAGGCAGCACAGGCTCAGAAAACATTACAGCAAAACGTTCCACAGTACAAATTCACCTCAGCTGTAAACCAGACACCATGAATATTCATTGAGCAGCTGGGCAAAAATGGAGATGCTCAGTGTGAAGGCTGCCTTCCAGACAGCTGAGCCCAGAAATCCTTGGACTTAAAAAACACAGTTGTGTTATTGGATGATTGTTTGGAGAGAAGATAAAGGTAAAAGACGCCTGCAGGCAAAATGCCTCTGACAGCAATTTCAAATCGTGCTTCTTGTTTTCAACTACCCGGTCCCTACAGCAAGAAGACACCTGCAGATGAATGAGGAGGATGGCAAACAGCACACAGTGAGTTCTGGCTGTCATTCTTTTGCTCTGGATAAATATTTGTGTGTGTATTGATCAGAGGGAAGATAACAGCTTGGTGGCATCGTGTCTCAAGATGGACATGCTGCTAAAACAAAAAGCTACGTGACACAACGAGCGTGGCTCAAGTCAAACAGATGAAATAATCAATGAGAAAAAAATCAGAGATGCAATGTAAAGACTGACCCTCAACATAAGAGAGACACTGTAAAGCTCAAACATCGGACACACACATCCTCTTGGCCCTGACCTGCAGATTTCCTTCTATGCTAATGACCCTCCTCATCATAAACAGAGGCAGTAGCCAGTTTCCAATGGGTAGCGGGCTCACAAAGAAGCCAAATTACCTGTAATAATCACAATTGGCTGTTCAAAACACACATTCATGCAGAAAATACTTAATTACAGCCTGTTTATTCCTTTACCAGAAAATAATGACGTGCTCAGCAGAGGGCCTGTTCACTTCGGGTGTTAGATACTGATATTGTTGGATACTTGGTTATGATGTGATCTTTTTTTTCATCATCTCCCACAGCTCATTTCTTCAGCTCTTTCACTTCAATCATGTTCTTCATCCTGTTATTTGTAACTTTTATCTATCTGTTGTAACAACAGACCATTATCTTCTGACAACAAGCCTAATTTTAGTTTTTTCCGCTTTTATATATATCAGTTAACAAACACTTACTTTGAACTTATTATTTCCAAACATATATTCAGCAAACTTTTTAAACCATTTGCTCATTAATTACAGCCAGTACAAACATATCATGCGTTGTGCAGCGTAGCTTTGAGCTAACCATCACAATGTTTTCCCAATCACAAAGTTTCACACAGCAACAGGATTCGTTTGTCATTTTTAATTAAATCTCAACCATTATCCCTTTGTCTTTATTTTAATTAAGAAACAGATCTGGTTTATTCAGATAAGTTCTGCGTATGCTTATGTTGTGATGATGATGATGATGATGATGATGATGTTTGGACACATCTGATATCATATTCTCCATCTCTGTTTTTAACTCTAGACTAAAGACACATTTTATTCACTGGTCTTTTTTCACTCATTAAACTTTTAATGGGTTCTCATACTCATAATTGTCTATTTGCCCACAGTTCTTGTTTTTGTCCACATATTTGCTGAATATTTAGTGTTTTTCTTGTGTTTTACTCATTTATGCTCTGGAAATAAAGTTGACTTGACATGAATTACTGCAGACAGCTACAATCAATACAGCTGCTTTTGAAACATTAAGTTAATGTTAGAAAAAAAAAAGAGATTTCTCGGAGCTGAAATTTCATATCACCAGCATGGTACGTGTTAGTAAGACTTGACTGTGACTGGTAAAGAAAGAAGAAAAAGGAGTGAAGGATTACAGACGAGAGAGTTGCAGTGTGTGTCCTGACTGTAGACTGTGGCAGCCAGAGTCAAACATGGCAGCGGGGTCAAACAGTTCACCCAGTCCACATAAACCTGGAGGCATTTACCAAATATGGATGCATTCAGCTCACAGGGGCGACACAGGCTGATGCCCCGGCTAACATTCAAACCTGACTTATGCAGCTCTGTGAGTTGTGTAATTCCTGTTTATTGCACATTTCTGGCATTTTTTTTATTGATGTTTGCAATACTACTGTAGCTCTTTTAAGACACCATATCTTGACTACAGAGACATACCTCATAGAGGATCGTGCTGTTGCCATGGAGCAGAGGGCCGTAACAGATATATGAATGTCCGACCACCCAGCCCAGATCTGAGGCTGCCCACCAAACCTGCGGATGGTTAAAGGTGAAAATGTGAACCCTGGACTCAAACTTTGAATATTTTACCATTTAACAAGTGGAGAGAATCAAATCAACACTGTTCTTAATGCTAATTATTAATTTCTGAACTTATGACTGCTCTGTTCACATAAATATTACATGGTCATCAAGTCTTCTTTCAAGTGGGGAGCAGTCTCTGGCTGCCTGCATGCTCTTTGTTCTCAGGCACAGCCCTCTGTAACTCTGAAGAGAAAGCTTTATTGCCTTACATCTCCAGGACTGAGTCCATAAATATTTGACATGGTCCAGTTCAGCATCACAGCGTAGCCCGCAGTGTCCCGCACAACACCCTGGGGGACAAGATAAGAAAAACATCAGAGAGGTGACAGGTATTATGCCAAGACAAAGACACAAGGGTGTTAATATCAGCCTGCTCAGCCCTGCTCCATGAGGAGGATGGTATTTTATATTTATAATCTATAATTACTTTGATTAATTATTGGTGCTGCATAAATTTGTTTGCACCTTGTGTCCAAACTTTTTTTTTTTTTCTAAGTTATGGTCTCCCCACAGGCATGAAACGAGAAATTCACAGAAGCTCACACGGAAAAAAACAGGAAATAATAGCACCATTAAGTTCAGGAAGTAGCCAGCAGTTGGATATTTTATATCATGTGCTGGCCAAAGACAAAATGATGCTATTTGAAAGGAGCCAGGGTTTTTCCATTGGAAACTGCCTGCAGGCGATTCCTCCTGCATGGGCTCCAGCTCCTGCTGAGGAGAGGCTCTGTCTTATTTATGTCACTGTGATGGTGTTTAGATGGAGCTGGGGCTGTTGTGCAGAGTCAAAGAGCAAGACGAGTCACAGGAAAGGCTTCCACACAGAAGTGACAGCGACATCGTATAACTCGTCCTGTGACAGTGTGTATTTACATTAAGTCTGTGAGTGTGTGATTTCAACCCCCCAACCCCACCCCGCTGCTGCTGCACATCATATCTCTGCAATGCCGGTACCTTTGGAGTTCCAGTTGTCCCAGAGGTGTAGAGGACATACAGAGGATGGTTGGACGGAAGAGACACGCAGTCATGTGGCTGAGCTGTGGCCATTTCTTCCTCCCAGTCCAGACTCAACTCTGGGCTCAGCGATACTTTCTCCTAAAAAAGAAAAATGAAGAATTCAGTCTTATTTGCATCCAAATTAAACCCCAAAACTGTTGCTGCTCTACAGATACAAATTCCGTCTATGAGTTATTAATCAAATCCATTGACTCTGTAGTTTGATGTTTTCAAAACTTGGTTTGAGTTTTGGTGGAATAAAATCTTCCCCAAGAATTCATTTATATATTTTACTCAGTTATATAATATTTCACCACAAGAACTTTCTGTTGAGACTCTGCTCCAACTCCCATCTGTCACTGCAATTTCTTTCTCTCAGGTCACAGTTTAAGACCATTACATCTTCAGATGCCGACATCTGTCTCATGTCAAATCTTAGTGAATCTCTTTGATACTTAAATTTCATTAACTTTTAATCATCCCAGGAGGTAGAAGAAGAAGACGAAGAAAAAAAGGCCCCAGACATTTCATTCTTTGGTTCAGAGAAAATTGTTTCTTCAGTATCACACGGATTCTTGAGACAGAGGACAGACATCACATAAAACCCTCAGATTTCTAAAAAAAAAAAAAAAAATGCATCTTTTTTTTTAAACTCACTAAAGCCGAGCCGGAGCAAAGCTTGGCTGATTTAACAAAGCTTTCATGTTAGACGCTGGGTTTAAAATATATATATATATTAAAAAACCCACAACCTCCTCTGGCTTACTGACCACGGGACATGATGAGGCAGCTGCAACCACCTTCAAAGTGATGTTTCCAATGATTTTAAGGGTTTGAGTTTCCAGTGGATTTCCTGTGAAAAACTATTTCACTGGCTTCGCCGTCGTCTCATGTTATGTCCATCATGTACGGTACATCTTGCAAAAAGTCTGCAAAACTCTGACAGCAACCTCTTAATTCACCAGAGGAGGTATGATAGGTATGACTGGAGAGATCAAACCAGATAGAAGAACTCATGTAATGTTAATCTAAGCACACAACAAAGCCAGAGACAGGTACGAGGCATAACTGATTACAGAACTGGACCACTGAGGCCAGATGTGAAAATTGAAGGGAATGAGTGCAACACTGTGCAATCAAGTTCAGGAAGCTCAAACAGTGTTTTCCTTTTATCCCCCTGTATAAGTGGAGCAAATTTAAACTTGCTGGCACCATATTCATGCACAGTTGTTTGCTATATATTTCTTCCAGACTTCCTCCAAACCAGACTCTCTATATACCATGCAATGCCTTCCGTCCCTAAGCTGCACACAGACCAGACACATTTTTCACTGTCTCATCCACTTGCACCAACCATACATCATTTCATCTTCTGATTCAGAGGTGAGATTTGTACGACTATTATACCCATTCATATGTATTTGATCAATTATCCTTGAAAAATTCAACGTTTTGGATTCAGTTTTTATAGGTTAAAAACTGCAACCCCCCCGCCTGTGGGGAAATCTTTTTCTCCCAACAGCAGCGACACCGTGACTGAGCTAATCAGCTTTACATATGGCTGGCTGAGATCTTTCAGATACATTTACACTCTGCCACATCAGCAGGGCTGGAAAATGAGCCCACGTGGTTGAATTTATCGTAGTGTGTGCGTTGAGCTCCTTACCATGTTGGGCCGGTTGTAGACAAGGACTTTTGAGGGCCTGTGAGAGCTCAGCTCCAAAGCTTTCTCCACCAGAGGGATGTACTCGACTCGTCTGCCTGGCTCGATGCCAAAGGAGGCTGTAACCATCAGCTTGGGCTGGAGAAACACAGAGATCAAGTGAGAATCTGATTGTGTAAGAAATGTTATAGCATCATGTTTTATGGCTGTATTAGAAAGAGCAGCCAGCGCTCCCATCATACAAACTTCAAAATTTGTTGTGCTGCATTTTTTAACAGGGGTGTCGGCATGAGCCTGTTGCCTGTGGCACCGCTCCAGCGTCGAGTCAAATGCAGATCACAGAAGCCTTTTTAACATGCATATGATATCAGCTGCATAATAAATAGCAGGTTTAACACACACCTGAGGTGGTCCTAGTGTTTAAATTGCTGTTTCTTTAACTTTGACCTGCATCTACTTTAAAGCAGATGGCTTCTAAAATGCGACACACTCAGTCATTGTTAGCTCATTTTGCCACAGTGGTCATTGCAGGGCACTGCACTGTGCATCAACACGCTGAGCAAAGATCATTCATTCAACAAAGACACTGAACATTTGATCGAGTAGCTGGTGGCAGCATTAGTATTTCTTCAGATTTATATTCATACAAACGCGTCGCTCAGCAGAGATCACTATCGTCAGACACATTCCCTGTCAAAATGTCAAATATTTGCTTTCAGTGTTTCACATCTTCGACAGGATTGATGGTGCACATTACTGACTGTGCAAGAAAAACAGAATGTATTTGAAGTTCGTAAAATGAAAGACGTCACGTCAGCCTGTCCTTACTTTTTAATGAGAGACCAGAGTGCTGAAGAGTGACCATGAATTAATTAAGATCACATAGTTCTGTTATCACAGCTCAAAAAAAGAGATAAACTTCAACCACAACATGAATAATACATTTTCAAAACCTTGGCATGATTGATGCGGACAGAAAGCTCCTTGGAAGCGAAGCCACCAAAGATGAGACTGTGTGGGGCACCGATCCGAGCGCATGCCAGCATGGTGAACATGGCCTGGGGCACCATGGGCATGTAGATGACCACCAGATCTCCTTTGCGCACCCCATTCTTCACCAAGACTCCCGCTAACCTGGACACCTGCAGCGGAAACAGTGCAGAGCTATGAGTATCAACTTTGGCTGAGTTTACACCAACTCAACCACCAGCAAGTGATTCTGCTTTCCACACATGGTTTCTGTGTTATCAATACAGAATAAATGTAAATTTACTAATTATTTTCAATTAAATATGAATCTGGCAAATGACAGAACTCACTGTCTTCTTGTAAATTTAAATACATTTAATTTAATTATATTAAATGTCTTTTAGCTTCATGGGCCAAGACCAATAAAATGCTGTAGCTATATTTCTGCTCATTTAGTCCACATTTGATTATTGTTCACACCATTGAATATTAATTTAGCTGAGGCATCTGCACAAATGTCAATGAAGTTAATTAGTCCCCCCTTATTTCAGTTATTACGTTTTTCTGTTCCATGTGTTAATATTGGCTAAGCTGCCACAAAAAAAAAACTTGGCCAACTGTCTCAGCCCAAGGATGGAAATTAAATTTAATGGAAATTAAATTTATTGTCATGGCAACTGAAAAATTATAATTTCAGTGCTGTAAAGGCAGCAACAGGCTGCTTGCATGCTTCAGATCAGGCTTTAACAAAGTCACACCTGCAGCTCTTTGTGCTGTTACCTTCAGTGACTTCTGGAAAACATGATTTACCTGGTGCTGCAGTTCCCTGAAAGTAATGATCTGTTTAATGCCAGTCACTGGGCTGTCATAGATGATGGCAGGCTGCTCTCCACGGCCGCTCTCCACATGGCGATCCACAGCATTATAACACATGTTCAACTTCCCTCCAACAAACCTGAAAGGGAGACAAACACAAACAACAATCAACAATCAACAACACTGCACAATGATCAAATATAGACATTTATGTTTTAACACTCATGAATACATGCCCTAAGTTTCTAAATAAAAAATATCATATGCACTCATTTCCTGATAGCTTCAAATCAAACAGAACATGATGAAATCAATCCAACCAAAAACCAATGCAGATACAGGCAGCAGCACACAGCAAATCAATGTACTTGATAAGGCGACAGTTTCAACTCTGTTGCTGTGCATATGGATCAGGAGCAGCAAGCAGGTGGAGCAGATGGTGTCTGAGCTCTGCTGTTTCAGCAGCCAGAGAGAAGGGCTGACTGTAGCCTTCATTATAAAATGCCTGTACCACATTCAGGCAGCGCTGTTATAACAGTGGAACCACAGACAACACCACACACACCAGATAAAAAATGACAGAAAGTAATTTTCAACTAAATGACATTCTCAATGCAGGAGTAGGCGATGTGTGGGGGCTGTCATACATTTCAACAAGGTTTGCAAGCATCATCAAAAAAAATGCAGAAATGAAGTTTCACAACTAAAATCAAACTTTTAAACATAGTCTACACTTAGTCATTTACTTTAACGTATAGTTTAAGGACTTTTCAATCATTTCCAAGTGATGTTTAAAACACTGAACAAGACTTCCGTGCCATCAGCTAAGCTTCAGTCTAATAAACAACCTTTTAAACAACAGATAGATTTTCGTTAGTCTTTTTGGGTGTTTTCGTCTGTTAAGCCCAACCACAAAATATAACCACAATCTCATCATCCTCACTCTACAGTACATACTACAGCACAGGGGCAGGTGGAAGTGACGCTGCGTTCACGACGAATCGGAATGTGGGAAAGTGTAACTCCCAGAGTTGCAGTAGCTTGTTAACAGTGTTGTATTGACCGCAGCAGTAACTCTGGTTTCCTATGGACTGATTTTTTTTCCACTGCTGGGTTACATAAGAGCTTTTTGGTGAACTGAGCCGAGCTCTTGCATTTCTGTGGTTTCATGTTGACAGTGACATGCTTGGTTTGTCACTGAGTGTTTCCTGCTGTGTTGTTCGCTTACTACATTGAAACCTACCAGTTTGGGAACACTGGGTCTTCAGCGTGCAGAGTTTTACTCCATGGTTGAAACCAGCTTATGTCCTGTCCCACCTCGGCCCAGAACTGCTCGGGGTGGTCCCTGGCCGAGGCGAAGGCTCGGCTGTACGCAGACGTGTCGGATGCATAGCTCCTGCAGCACTGCCGGGTGAAATACGCCTGAACGTGTGCACATGCATGATGCGATCCTGCAGCTGTTAAGACACGTTGTTGTTGTTGTTGTTGTGCCGCTGCTGCCGAAACACTCCACAGTTTCCTCCCGAGTGTCCTCTTACCCTGGACGGCAGCGCAGTGACCCAGCCGCAGTATGTGTTTAACGTGAAAGTGCATCGCAGCTGTAGTTAGTATTAAAAAAAAGTTCCCTTCACTCGCTTCCGGTGTTTTCTCTTCCAGGTGAGAGTCCCGCAACCGTGATTCAACCAACACTGGGCGACGTCATCCGGGCCAAGTAAAGGGAGAGAAGCCTCCTGCAGAGAACCTCATAATACCCTCAAGGAATGCGAACTATGAACTGGATGTAGTTGATGCAGGAGGAGCTTTGACTTTGAGTCACAAATCAAAGCCGTTACACAACACGTAAACCGGCCTCAGTGCAAACAGCAAACAACATGTTACATTACAAAGCAGAGAACACTATATAAAATGCTGTGCAAAGTTGTTTACAATGTTTATTCTGGGAAAATTCAAATTTAAATCTGATTTTTTTTTTTTTTTTTTTTTTTAGCCTTACATAACCCCCCTCATTCAAAACAAGAACAGATCCATGTCATTGATATTTACTTGTGAAATGCTTGAAGCTCCGTCCCCAAAGTGCAAGCATTAAACTTTCATGGTCTCATCAATAACCCATCTCCAGTGAAGAATGCAAATACCTCTGTTTAGACCTATGAAGTGGAAGCATTTTGGGGGGGGGGGGGTGTTTTGTAGGGAGTCAGTTGAGAAATGCAACACGTCTCCTTCTGTTGTTAAGCTGAGTCACTCATTCTAGATAAGAGCAGCTTGTGCAGCCCAGCAGCAGCAGCTCTGGGCCCTCTGAGATGTTGTTGGCGTAACATCTCTTTCGTCACTGTGCATCATCCAAGCTGCCTGGTAAATACCTATAATCCAGCTCACTGCACCCCACCCCACCCCACCCCCTGGACATGACCCCTGCACACTGGTGCTCAACTAACTCATACCTGCATCTGATATTTCAGGTCTTCTGTCTCTATTTATACATGCAGACCAGTGTTTTCTGTTTGACAGCTTGTGCATTTTCCAGGGAAGCCTCGCAGCTTCAGGGTTCACCACACTGCACTTTTGCAGGGAAAATAAACAATGAAATTCTCCGTCCCAAGTGACAAACAAAAGGAAATCACCTCTAAAAACACTGTATATATCCATATATTGAATTATTTATCAAGATATTCTCCCTGTTTCGTTGCTTCTCAGACATGATGAATTTTTTTGCTGTAATCCATGTGGTCAAAAGGTCAAGAGCCCCCCCCCGCACACACTCACACACACAGCTGCCATAACTCCCTATATATGACAGCACAATATGCGTCATTCAGACGTGCACAGATTGCAAACTAATAGTGTCCAATCAGAGCTAAACTGGAAGCTCCTCCATCTTGCTCTGAACCCTCATTTTACATGACAAGTATGCAGGAAACAGTCAACCAGCTCCTCAGGAAGCAGTTAGAGGCAAATTAGCAGAGTTTATATCTCCAAATGATTAATCTCCTAGCAGCACCCCCCCTACAGTGTCTGAATATGGATTTATAATCAAATTAGTTTGAAGATAATGATTACCATTTTATATCTTTAACAGCTTTTAGATGCAGCAGTGGGCAGAGAGGCCTGTGAACGACTCCAGTCAACATTATTCATCTTTAAAAATGACAGATAACGTCATTATGGCTGAGTGAGTTTCTTCTAACTCGCTAAAATGAGCATAACACAAAATACTTGGAACACTGAATCACTTTGTGTAGTACACTGCTGATGTACGACGAGGTAAAAAAATATATATATTATCACTGTGATTATTTCTCCATTTAGTGTGGGGTGTTACAGTACAAGGCCGGATATGATAGAGCCTTTAAACATGTGTTGTTTAAAAGTGCCTGTAACTCAACACAAATACAGAAATCTTTGTCTGTTTGTCGTTCAAGTGCCAAATGAGCAGCTGCACAGCATCAATGAACTTTCTCAGTTTACCCTGTTTAATAATATTGTGACAAGAAAACACACTTGTGTTTGTCATTCCCTCTCAAATGAAAAGAGATTAAACCACGCAGGAGTAAATACACCCAGCAGCACTAGACCTCTGTTAAGAACTCATAAAACTCTGTGTTGTGTATACATGACATTCCCACTGTGACATAGAAAAAAATATTGTGTTGAACTGTGAGAAGCCTGCAGGAAGACGACTGTACAGTGGCCCTGAGAGCTCAATGCAATGCAGCATACATGGAAACAGACAAAAGACAAGACGTTTCCAAAGACATCAATCAATCAAACAATGTGCTGAAAATATACACAAAACAACTAATGCAACTCATACGTCAATGTAATGTTATTGTTTCCATTAGAAAAGTGAGTAGGCACTGGTTCCCTGAAGGGGGCGTCAGTCACCTTATGGTTACAGCAAAGTTGTGTTCAAGGTCCAAACACACTGGAAAGAGGAGCGTGGGTGACGCCTCCTCTTTGTTCCCCTGCACTTCATGTGGCCTTTATCAAGGTTGTTGTCGAAGAGCATTTTAAGTTGCATATAATGAAAGTATGTTTTTAACTGTACAGCACGGCCTTGGGATGTGGGAGTGAGAAGAGATGTGAGTTATTCCACCACAGAAAATTGCAGACTTGTTGCATCAACTCGTCTTGCTGGAAAATGAATTCCATTTTCTAGACGTCGACTAGTATCCAGTGGCTTACACATGTTAACATGACGGTGCACTTTCATTATCTGTCAGCAGCTGTCTACCCGAGCTTGGTCACAAACAACGGAGCTGCTGTGCATAAACAACCTGTCACATCACACGGGGGAGAAAAAAAACCTGAACATAAACTATGAAATGAATAAAGTGGTTTTTGGATTTATTTTTTCCCCCTAGTGTGACATGCCATATAGATCACTGTCAGCGCTGAGCAGGGTTTACAGTCAAGAGTTGTCAAAAATATTTTATCCAAAGTCACAGTTTTATGAATACAGGCTGAATGATTATTAACTGGACCAGAGACTTGCTGTGTGTTCATTAAGGGAGGCAACTTCATTGCAGAACTACATCAAAGATAAAGACAACCATAAACTCACTGTGCATCAAACAAACAACATATAATGACTTCAACATCTAATATTTACACTTTTCCTGTGTTTTATTTTACTTTTTGATAGCCATAAGAAGATATATTTATCATTTCATGCAGTGTTGTTTTAAATAGTTCTGTCTCTAGAGCTACAGTATCAGTCAGCCAATCAGAAGAGGGGATGCTGTGAGTCTCTCTTCTGATTGGCTGACTGTTTTCAGAGTGAATGAATAAAAATTCATGAAAACACCCAGTGAAACTAAATCCTGCAAAACTGAAAGGTGGGTCCAGGTGGGGGTGGGGCTTGGTGACTGCCTTGTTGTGACATCACAGAGTCACATAAGGCCTGACAGCTTGTTTTAAGGCTCAGTTTCTGAACACAGACTGTGTTCATTACAGAACTCTTTTCACATTGTTTACACATTGTGTAAACTCTCTCTTTATCTGTGGACTGATGTTTTCATACTTCAACAGTGTTAATATAGAACCTAGAGCTGCTTTTTAATGAAAGGAACATGGAAATCAACCTTTATATAATATGGGACCTTTAATTAATGAACTTTAAAGGTGCTGGTCGGTGTATTTTATTTCCTTTCTCCCACTTTCAAGCCTTGGCAAAGCAGCTCTTGGCTGTATTTTTAGATTTACCATACAGACATGAGAGTGCTATTGATCAACTCATCCAACACAAGAAAGTCAATAAATGTACTGCCTACATATCTTTAATGACAGCACCTGTTGAACTCGTGTTTGCATGAGGCTTAATGAGAGGCCTAATGGAAGAAGCAGCCAACATGTAAAGCTCTGTCACTGACTAATGTGCTGAGCTTTCATCTTCAGGCCAGTCGCCTGTTTTTGTCCCGTCTACACTGTCTCTTGCATCTTCTTCTTGTCGAGTGGAGGCCTTTCAGAAATCAATTTATTTGCAGTTTGAGGGTTTTAAGAGCACTGCAGCATAATCCCACCTCTTAAAAAAAAGAAAGAAGCAGAACTGTATTCTAGCCCATATGGATGGGAGCCTGTAATCTCTCTGTGCCCTCTTTCTGCATGCTCTCATAAGCCCTCACCCTCTCTATCCCTCCCTCCAGCCTCCCACTTACCACCAGTTTACATCTGCATGCAGCTGCTGCTGTGTGGGACTGTGGGTGGCTAGAATTCACCAGCACATATGGACTATGCGATTGAAAGTGCTGCAGGTTTTAGTAACAGTTTCAATCAAAAACAGAGCCGATTATGTCGACAGAAATGCCCGAAAACGAACTTATGATTGTACATTTTAAAAATCATATTGTCATACCTTCTCCCAAGCAACTAATTTGAAGTGACGTGAGGTTAGGAGTGTGGGTAATTGCCTCCCAAATGAGTGTATGCTGAAAGTGACGTTTTTCATTGTGGAAGGCAGATTTAATGAGAATTCAAATGTCTGTGAAATACCGTGGGTTTTGTCCTGCACAGCTGCATGTGCACACAGAAACCGAAATATTGTCTCTTGCCTCAGGTGTGTATTCATGTTTACAGCTTACATTTGTCATGGAGGTTTGTGAGCCATGTGACATGTCATGCTGCCTTAACACCCCCACAACCACCACCACCACCACCACCCCTCCTTCCTCTTCTCCAACTAGGGATGCACTGTGCGGAGCTCTGCCTCTGTCAAGTGTAATGACTGACCATGTATGAGATATGCCACAGCAGCAGGCACCATTAGGTAGCCGATCTACAGTAAATGAAGGGAGTCAGTGGTTTGGCTCTGGTTCTGTGGTAGCATATAAACATGAGGATTAATCCTTAAGCCCTTCAACTAAGGTTCACAACCATCATTCAGTCCTTATCGGGGCTGCATGCAGCACAGTGTAGCCAGGAGAGGAGATAACAGGCGGGCATGGCTCGGCGGTTCACAATAAACCTTAATGGCAGCCGTGGATGCGATCAGCTGATCTCTGAAGTGCAATGGATGAATGGATTATACGCGGCTAAGCTTTTACACGTGCAGGCACAAACACACACACACGATATAGTGAAATCCAGTGGTGCAAACCTGGGCTACTGGTTTCCACAGCTGCATGTGGGGGGAACCATTCAGTGTTTTATAGGTGTGCAGCAATGATTGATGACTGACTTTTTTATATAGTGCACAATAAATTATTACCCACCCACGGTGAGTTAGAGGGGACAGTGGCCGTGCTCTGATTTATGAGCGACGTGATGTGTCATGTTAATTCACATATGTTTGTGCATTGGAGCTGTTTGGGCCTATTTTTGTTCCACTTTCATAAAATATTAATCTCAGAGTTGTTTGGATATACAACAGTTTGCTTCCAGCCTTGTAGCAACAGTTGGTGCACGGCCAGTCCCTCATGCAAGGGGCCAAACAAGGGCCACATAGAAATCCTTCTCCCCAGTTTGGTGTGGAGGAACGTGACTGGCCTGCTCACAACCAGGACTTCAAACCACAGCCACTCCCCATCCAGCACCTTTGGGATGAACTGCCCCCCCCCCCCCCCCCCCCCCCCCCCTCAACAGTGAACCAGAGCCTTGTCAACCAACATCAGAGACTGGCTTCACTAATGCTCCACGGGCTGAATGGGAGCAAATCCCTGCAGCCAGCCAGGCTCCAAAACCTACAGTGGAAAGCCTGTCCGGAGGAGAAGAGGCTGTTACAGAGCAGTGTAATGATGCCCGTGGGGCTGTGAGCGCAACACTCGCTCGGTCCTCTGCATCGTTTGTGTGGGTGTCCACTTACATTTGGCCATGTAGAGCAATAATAGTCACAAGCAGATCCTGAACTGATCTTTACATAACATCACCACTTTTTAACAACACATCTAATCTAGTGCAGGTTCTTATTCAGATGCATGTGCATATGGTTGAAGGGTGATTCACTTGTTTCCAATTCATTTTAGTGTCAAGAGGAGGCTGATTAATGTGTCATATCGTTTTTGTTTTCATCTTTTATCCTTTGTTGTGCAAAGATGGACATTTACATTTCTCCACTGTGTGAGTGTGTGTGTGTGTGTGTGTGTGAAGCTGCAAACAAAGCCAGGTGATGATGAGATATTATGAGGACGGAGGTAGATTATTTCCCCTCCCAACCACTCCCAGCCTCCCTCGCTCTTTCCCTCCCTCTCCCTCTCTCTCTCTCTCTCTCTCTGTGATGCTGCAGCTCCTGTAGTCGCTCCAGTCTCCAGTAAACAGCAGTCATGGCGACAGTGGTCCAACCGCTCACTCTGGATCGAGGTAAGGCGCGCGGAGCTTTGCACATTTCTGCCTCTCATCTGATGCTTCTTCTGTTTCTTTTCTTAAAATCCTGATATTTTTTCCACCTCTGCTGGTTTGAAAAGTTCGGCAGGGAACTGGCAACCCTCCGGGTACATTTCAGGTGTTTGTGTTCGGTTTGGACCCCCCCCTCCAACATAGCCTATCTATCTATCTACATCTTCTCCGCTCGGGTTCGTTATTTCAAAGCAACGGGAGCTCGCGCTGTTTTAAAATAAGAGATAAAAGACAGAAAGAGAACGTGCAGTCCGTCGGTTCTGCGCGTGCATTTTGCAGAAGGGAGCGCTCGTTTCCTCCTGCGAGCCCTTCACGGACACATACATTAATTCACCATCATTTATCCCTGCAAATGCACACCACGCTGTGTTGAGTTTATTCCGAGCTCCGTTATGTAACCTCCTCGTCACGGCTCGTTCTTGTTTCGACTGTAAATAAAAAAGCTACTTTGTGAGGCAGGAGACAACTTTTGTGTTGGACAGGTGCTCTGCAGGCAGGCAGGCTGGGATGTAAGAGCAGGACGCGTGCTGTTGTCTTCTTGCTGGAAAACACACACACTGTGCAAGAGAAATGCAATTAAGGAGGCTAATGACATCTTCTGCTGGTGTTGCCCTGCCTGTTCTGTTCTGTTGCTGCACCACAGGTAGTGTTTACTAAGAGCTGCCACAGAGCATGTAATTGTAGCCCATGTGACCTAAACACACATTTGTGCATCCTCTGACCTTATGCATGTGGTAGTAAAGGAAAAAAAAGTACAGACTGTGCCCTTTGTGCTCCTGGGAAGCTGAGACTCACTTTATATTCCCATACTTTCTCATTAAAAGTGTCTATTTTTAGATCCCGGCTGAAAAATTCCCAGTCTTGCGTTCAGATCAAATGCATTTCCGCTGGAGAAATGTAATATTGCACAAGCCTTGCACTTGCACAGGAAATGGATGCAGTCAAATATAGAGACAGGAGACACCTTAGCTGTGTCCTCATGTGCCAAGTCCAAAGCTAGCACCTACTGTACCAGATCCACCTCCCCCGGTCCCTTCCAAGTCACAGGAGGGGAGGGGGCTATAAATACACAGAGTCTGGTGGGAGCCCAAATAATTATGCAGGAAGTAATTGGACAGGTGTCACTGTATTATGTGGAATCGAAATGATTTGCCGCGATTGATCATTTTCTGCTGCAGGGAGTTGGATTTTTGGTTCTCGTGCTCAGCTGTAATTTGCTCTTTGTTCAACTTTAATGCTTCTGGGCAGCAGAGCTTCACTGATGCACAATCTGTTGCGTGCTGAGGCTCTGTACCACGCAGAGTTAATGAAATGACTCTAAGATTGCAGCAGGCTAACGGATAAACAATGCAACTCACAGTTTTCCCATTCACTTTTCATCCTGTGAATTATCCTGTGAGTTGTACAAAAGGGGGCTTAGGTGTTCTCTGTCTTTGTAAAATGTCAGATTTAAGCTTTATTTGATTTAAGTCAGGTGCTGAGGTGATGATTTAGTCGTGACCTCGGCCTGCGTGCTGGGGGGGACTGATGGATATTCACATGCTGTGGCTTGAATTTGACCAGTCAGCGGCCGGCAGCTGTAATGACACAAAGAGCCGTAATGATAGTTTCACACAGGAGCCGTCAGACAGAGAGAGAGAGAGGGTACGTTACAGGCTCCCCTCTTTTTCAGCTGCTGCCACTTTGATGAAAACACTATAATTGCTAATGAAAAGGTAGTTTGGACTCGTGTTGGGAGTCGGCTTTTTAGCTGCCGAGTCGTCTGAGTCTGTCAAAGGCACACGGGGAGGAAACAGACAGGGATCTTCATTTTCAGAGCTCCCACTTGACTTGTCGGGTCACAGCGGGATGAAAAGATCTTACATCGCTGGCCTTCCTGTTATTGTCAGAGGAAATGGCAGCGATAAGCAAGCACCAGCGCCCCGTCAAGAACAATAGATTTGAAACTGTCTGTGTCAGGAAACTATAGTCTGCATTCACTGTGGAGCTGGCATTTAACTACAAACAGGCTCGTCCCAGAGAAGACAACCTTTGCAATATGAAACAACAAGAGCAGAAGTCAGTGTGGGTGCAAACTTATAGAAACTTAAAGACACAGTTCCTGTGTAATAACTTGGTATATATAGATAATATATTAATAATATAGTGCCAGCATGCAGCAAACTTTCAATGTGAATGCTAACCATGCTCACTTAGTTAACATATTAGCATGCTAACATTTAGCTTAACAAAGATTGATGGGAAAGTGAAAGCCACAGATGTCACCATGTCGTCACAATATATCGCCGTATCAGTGACCATTAATGCAACACGCCCACTAGCTTAGCTTCAGTCTGGACTGAAAGGTCCTGGTTTAGCATTGCTACCCTTAAAGCTATGCAGCTAACTTAACGAGGCCCGACTCTGCTGTACATTAACAGTCAGTGCTCTATAGGCGTTGACTGTATTTCTCCCTGTGAGGCTGCTGAACATCAGTTCAGACGCCTCTTGCTCCTTCAGGCATGACTCCATGGTTTTCTTGGGTGGTGTCGCAAGGTTTGCAGAGTGAAACAATTTTCTGTCTTAACAGACAGAAAGGAATAACTGCAGCACTGCCCCAGGCCCCTTTTCCCCCTCTGCAAGATCATAGCAAGTTCACTGATTTGAGACCGGACCTTATTCCTGTCACATGCTCGCAGTCACACCAGTGAGTTGAAGGATTAAGAGGAGGTGCTGACAAGCTGACGTCACTGCTACGTCTTGATTTTCCAACCTCTTCGTCTCCCTTTTTTATAAAGCAATAAACATTCTCAGAGACATTGTCTTGGAGGAGCCACTGTCCAGTAATTAGAGGGGATGAAGAAGACAATGAGAGCATGATGTTTTCTCTCTGTGCTTTCACTGCCAGCTCCTGCAGGAGCCATTAGCCCTCAAGGAGTGATTTATTTGTCCTGCTTCAAGGGGATCGTTGCAGTAGGGCAAATTAGAGCCAGTTCTCCTGGCATGAGGACAGGCTTTATTTGGTAAACCCCTGTTGTCTAATTTTACCCATTCAGGGTGTGATTATTACAGGTTTTATGGTCGGGATTAGCGTCCGAAATGCCAAAGACACCAAGGACATCCAGGTCAGAGTGGCGGTGGCAGATGGCAAGGCCTTTTCAGGACAATTTGTTCCGGCGTGCATGACATCGACGCAGCATCTCCCCCGGCACTAAGGTAGAAGCAGAGTCAGAGAAAGGTCATCCAGGCCCTTTCCTGTCATCTCCCGAGGTGGAAAGTGACATTTCAATCAATAATCAAAGTCACAATTTCAGAGGAGAATCTTCAGGTTGCAGAGATCTCATTACAACCACAGGGTTTGAGCTCAGTTTCTGGTGTGGACGTGTTTATTTACATTGCTGATGTTTTGTTAAAAAAAAGAAATGACATGATTAAGATGTGGAAATGAATTATACTCAGTTCTGTCACTATTACAAATGGACTAATTATTCCAGAAAACTGGAGCGCTGCCCGGCCCACAACAACTGAGGCCTTCAGTGCATGTCACTGTGGCTTTGTTCAGCTCTGTGGCTTTTCTTTAATCAGCAGATGATGAGGATGACCTTTTTTAGACAGCCGGCCTGATATCAGAGGAGCTCAAGGAAATGACTTTCCAGGGTATTGTGCCACGTGGACAATGTCAGCGTCATTTCAGACAGTGTTTGCATTTCCATTGTGTTGTGTCCTCCGTGTACAATCGATCAAAAACAAGAGACTTTGAAGGTTTTGTGTGTCGAGATCATGGGTGTGTGATTAGGTAAGAGTGAGTCTGATTCTATTACATAACACAATATGCATCATCACCATTGTTAGAGCCAGAATGAAGCTAGAGATATGATTGTTCATGATGTGATTTACTGCAGGAATCACTGCACAGAGAGCTGAGAAACAATATCGCGAATATCTCAAACCTTAACCTGAAGCTTCGGCGCCATGTTGCATTCACCACTGTCTGGTAGTCGTGAGTAATTAGACCCAACCAGGAAGTGAGGAAGGTGGCTGTGTTATTGTTTCCATTCACAAGTTTCCACTGTAGGGCCTCGAACACTGTGGGGTCAAGTGGATGCCAGGATAAGGATGGTGAGACAGTAACAGGAAAGTTGGAGGAGAGAGACAGACAGTGATGACGTTCAGGAAAAGGGCCCACGCTGGATTCAGACGAGCCCAAGTGGTAGGCTATGTGTTGCTGATAGGGCTGTCGATCGACTATAATATTCAATCACGATTAATTGCATACTTAAGTGTACTTCAGTGGTAACTCATTCCACATCAGCAGTAACTAGAAATCACCTTGTTTTTATACAACACTCATCTTTGTAGCTGTTCAGAGGATTGTTTTGACGGCGGCAATCCAACCATGAACAAGGATGGTTTAGCGTGTGAGCCAGTTCATGTCTGGAAACAATCTATGGGTCACGTCAAAGGACAATAAACCTGAACCCATGTGCATCAAAACAAATACTGGCTTTACAAGGATTTTGCATTAACATGTTATTATTATGTTGACTGGGGAAGCCCCAGTTTGAGGAGTTGAGTCACTGGGATGCACAAATTACATATTTAAAACTGCTGTCATCCACACTGCCACTTTCTATTTGATCAATATGATGGAGGCATGTGACCTATAACATTATAGTAGCCTCTCTGTTTTTAAAGGGGCAGTGAACGCGTACAGGGAAAAGTATAAACTCAGTCAACCAACTTGCACAAGATCAAGTCAGTGAGAGGTTTTGAAAAACATTTTTTTTGTTTCAGTGACTTACTTCTATATAGTAAATATATAAATTCACTTTATTGAAGGTAGAAATCTTCCATTTGCAGCCTGTTGTCTATCTCTACCTTTGTCAGTGATGGGGTTTCTGTGTGTGTGTGTGCAGCCTCCAGAGACGAGGGAACTGTTGCTTTCAGTCCACGAAGCTGGATATCTGTAAAAACCAGGAGAGTTTCTCCAAAGAAGCAGCAAAACAATAGCCCCCCCATCCCCCAATCCCTCCATCCCTCCATCCCTGTTTTAGTGGAGTATTTTTATTCTACTTCTGCTGCAGAATACTTTTGGGCTTTTGCTGTTTGTGGCATTCACACCACAACATGATTTCAGTCCTTATATATAAAAAATATATTGCAATTACACTCTTAAAATCCTCAAGTTTGGTCTGTTTTTTTTTCTTCTTCTTCTTTTTGGCCCCACAACAAAACAACTCAATAAATTTTGGCTTTTTCTGCTTTGTATGAAGTGTTTATGTGCTCCAGTTTTCTTTCCCATGTTGTTTTCCTTTCAGCCTAACTCAACACATGCACTACTGGCAGATTCATCTTTTGTTACTGCATCTCCTCTGTTCTCATGCTGTTGTCCTTGTGTGGTAAAAAAAAAAAAACAAAAAACGATTAGTAATCTTTTAATAGAAATAAAAGTTTGTTCAGGTCCATTAATATTGAATGTTTTGCTGGCTCTCCTCTTTTTTCTCCCAGGCTTCCCCTCTGTGTTAAAGTGCTGCCTTCAAATTGATGTCATTAGGTCAGATTTTCGACATGGGCAGTCAAGTACGTTAGTATGTTTGGCATTCAAGTGATTTAGGTCTTGTGCACACTGTTGCTAGGCGACTGTGAACAAAAAAAAAAAAAACTAGATGATGTCATTGGAGGGAAAAAAAATGAAATAATGAAAATGCCAGCGTACATCAGCGCTCATGAACCGGGAGCCATGAGAAACTTTTCAATTATTTCCAAGTCTTCTTTTGCGAACACAGCAAACATGATCGCACTTGAAGGCACCGTTACTCCTCCGGCTCTTTTTGCTCAGTGTTTGTGATGACACGTTCACTCAGGATTTTTCAATCTGATGTGGGAAAATAAAAAGAATATCGCATGAAACTTTTTTTAAAAACAAAAACAAAAACAAAAACAAAACCGGCTTTTTTTCTCTGGCATCTCAATTCTGTTTGAAGCAGCCGAATCCCTTGAACTGCTGCTGTGAAAGCATTAAATCTGTTGGGTACTGTTTTAACACGCATGTTTCAGGGACTTTAATGTTACATCTATTGAGCTTCAGTAATGAGCCTCCGTAAATATTGGGATTCCCTCATGAATACACAGTGGAGTATTTCTCTGGAGAAAGTCTTGACAGTCACATAATTAAAAAAAACTTCCATTAGATTTAGTTCATTTAATTAGTATCACTAATGAGAATGCTCACAAGCTAAATATAGCAGAGGGACATTAACCGCTGACATGATCTCTGCTGCTGTCATCATTCTGCTTAATACAGCAGGGTAACTGTATCTTGATGTATCGTGCACAAAGTTACTCAGTGATTGGTGGTGTAACTCCTCACAGACATCAAATCATACTCTGTAATTACAACCGATATAGTTTTTGTGTTTTCCTTCTTTCCACATCATGATATCTTGATGCCTCTCTCTGGCTGATAATGAGAGAGACAGACTTTTGTCTTTCTTTCTTTTCCTTTTGTCACAGTCGGTTTGAAAAGCTTCCTCATGTGGATACAGCAACATCAAAAAAAAAAAGTCTTTCCTTCTTCTTTGGAGAAGAATCTGTCAAACTACACAGTGACTTCGACCTAATTGCAGACGGTCTGCTTGCTTCAGAGATATGCTAAATTTGGCAAGCTTTAAGTTAAAGTTTTGAGCACATACTTTTCTTTGAGGTGAAAAGGAAAGCCCTGTGCAGATGTTGCACACATCTGGAATCCCGTAGGGTTACTGAACATGGAGGTGTGGGTCTGGATTAAAGCCAGAACAGTACAACAAAGCTCAGGAGAAGGTGAAAGTTAATTTCCCTTCGCAGGGGAAAAGACTGATTAGGCAGGGTTCGCTGTGAAATCCAGCAGTGGGCACAATATTTTTACTCATGAAAGAGCTCAGTGAGAGAATGAACACAGAGGCAAACAGGCAGGGTAAAAAACAATGGTCCAGAAGCTGTGGTTGGCCTCATGCAGACAGTCAGGACAAACAGGACAAAGACAAAAAACAAGGGCAACAGGCAGGTAGAGGCACGAAGACTGACTGACCAGACTGCAAAACAGATGATATGATGATCAACTGAAGAGAAGGGACAGGTGTGGGGAGTATAGTGAGGTGTTAAAGTGGGGACAGGGGACAGGTGTCGATGTGGGCGTGGCAGCCACATGACGATCAGAGGCGAGAAAAGCTCACACCAGCTGCACAGCGAGGATGGAGGAGTGGGAGGTGGTGGAGACCAAAAATAGAGCTAAAAGGAGACTGAATGTCGGGCTTATCATTTACCAGGTGGACAGAAACACTAAGACTTGTTGAAATGAGTAGTAGTGATCCTGCAGAATGGTAGAGCAGAGAGTTTACATGTATATAAAAAAAAGGATCTGTATTTCATATAGCCACAGGCTGTGTATGTAAAATGTGAATGTGTAAAAGAACAGAGTGTAATTTAATACAAATCCTAAGGGATTTTCATGGCTGCTGGATCCAAAAGATCAAACTAAAGGCAAGAGTCAAGGCAAGGATGTGCACACTGTGCTAATAGCTGCCAGCAATTTTAATAAAGCAACATTTTTGATCCACAGGGATCTTGGTCAGGGACTCTGAAATCCTCTCAGTATTCAGTATAAACACTCACATCAGTGTATAAACACTGACATCTTTATAGTAAGTTGACAACGTTCAAGGTCTCCTGTTTTTGGTAGTTTACATTTGCATTTACATCTTTCTTCCTCTTTGGGTGAAGAAGAAGAAGAAGAAGAAGAAGAAGAAGAAGAAGAAGAAGAAGAAGAAGAAGAAGAAAGACTTTATTAATAACCAAAAGGGAAATTCATTGTATGGCAGCTCATCTACCATTTGCAGAAGAATTAAAAGGCCTGATGAGTTTTTAAAAATTTCCTAAAAGTAACTCTGGCCTGAAAGCTACTGCTGTCAAAATATAAAGAGATGTAACACTCAGATTTTACTGCTGTGCTTGTAAAGTCCATAGTATGCATGACTGAAAATGCTGTTTATTATTTATTTATGACATATTGTAAAATCCTGTTAGGGTTCATGCATGTTGTTGTCGCTCAGCGGCGTTTGGTCAGAGGAGGGTGGGATCATGTTTCCTTGTATTCCCCCTCCAGCTGAAGCTATTCATAGTCCGTGCATATAGCAGGGCAGCGCACCATGTGGGTGTTGAGCACACACTCGGTGTTGTCTTGAACTATGCTTCATTTGTTCTGTCAGCGTCTCTCCTCAGCTGAAGAAGGTATAAGATGAGTGTGGTCGTTCGCCGCGGTTATGTCAGCGCTATCGGAGTGCACAAGGTCACCCGGGCGTGCTTTATTTTCCTCCCCTCCCTCCCTCCCTCTCTCTTTCCGTGCTAGACTATTAGGTAATGTAATACGTCATTTCACCACATCTGATTCGAGAATCGTTTCCTGTTAATGTGACACAACCGTGATCCCCTACGGTCACCGCAGCTGCTTTGTCATGGAACACAATCAGCCTTCAGTGGCTCGTCCCCTGGGTTTTTTTCTTTCTTTCTTTCTTTCTCCCCCACACGTGATCAGCTCACAGCTCATCTGATGGCCCACTTTCACATTAAGCATACAGAGGACTGTGTATTGAAGTGCACTCATGGGGTATTTACTTAAATTCCTCTGGTTCATCTGAGTTGGAGGATAGAGCTGAAAGACGTAAACGAAACAAAAAAGGAAAGCGAAGAGTGCGCAATATTATCTGCTAGAAATAATCTAGCCAGACCTGTGACCGGTTTATCAAAACCTGTTTTCATGCTGCACAAAGACGATACCCTTGATTTGTTATGTGAATGAAAAACAGCATGACAGTGAAGCAGAAAATCTACACAGACATATTTCCCCTGTCTGAGATTAGATATCACCAGAAGCACTAAGGGAAAAATGTGCCAGGACATTGCCGGCAGACATTTCATTACCCCTGAGCTGCTCCCTGAGAACTAGAGAGCTATATCATTACCACTTATTACCATTCATTTTTGTGTGGACACCTGCAATTACACTGTCTTGTAAATCACTGATTTCATGTCCCGGTTACAAGAACATGTTTTATATCGACCGGAGCAGGTTCGGAGTATTTCACTTATTACAACAGCTGTCACTTTTAGGTATCAGTGACGCATTTGATTACATTTTAAAGTGTGTAGCTCTTTTCTTTGATGATATAACTCAGGAAATTTAAAATTAACCCTCATCCACGTTCGAGAGATTATATCAGTAAATTGCCAGACATCACTTCTGATCAGTCAGATGAAAGCACCTCCAAAAATGTCGTGCAGCATCAGTTCAGATACCGAGTCAAAGTCCTTGATGTGGATAAAGAAAATGGTGCTAATGAGCATGTGAGAAAGAAAAAAAGAATCTCTCCTGGATGACCCTTGACCTCTGTTTAATGAGAAAGAAATGCATAAGAACCTGGTAGACAGATGCCCTTGCTGCTTGGAAGTGTACCAGCTCATTACCAGCTATTCACAATCTGTGTTTTTCAGTATTTTTAGCAAAGGAGGAAAAGTGACCTCTTAGTCCTGAGAGAAAATATGAACACGACATACTTAGTGGAATGTCTGCTCTTTTAAGTCCTGTATTGTCATTTCCTTTCTTCAGAGGAGAATACTTATCTCAAAAAAAAGAGAAAATGAATAGAGGAGTGGAATCACACTGCTCTCACTGAAGGTCACCTCACCCAAATAACAACACACACTGTTTTTGGACAGCTTTTTGACAGCCTAGTGTCGGAAAAAATGTGATCTTTCTCCTCAAAGGCTTGTTTTATTACGATCATAAAAAAAATATGCTTCACATTTTTGTAGTGGCGTTTAGTTGTGCAGATGGTTAAAGCTTTATTCACGCAGACTTGGAGGTATGTATGAGGTTTCTGCTTCCAACGAAACTTTGTTTGTGCCACTCAGCAGCACTGACAACAAAACAGAAACAGTAATTCACTTAGTTACACTGGATAATCCACAGACAGAACTATTTGCAGTTTCTACAGAAGAAAAAGAAAAAGTAATCTGGCAGGTTGGTCTGGGAATCGAGCAGCTTAACTGGGACAGTGTTTTGGGACAGAGATGTTTCGGTTAAATCTTATAAATGCAATTTTCCAATGGTGTAACAAATTTCTATTCAATTTTGTTTTGAGATGGGTGGACGAGGAAGTCTTGTGTACGTTTTCTATTTGACAAGTACTTTTTCTATTGGTACAGATGGAATATAATATAATTCCTTAATGTACAATCTCCTGTGTTTTCATTTGCTTGGAATGAGCCCTTCATATCCACACAGGGAGTTCACCGTATTGCACTGTCATGTTTCTACAGTAGCCCAGACAGGACAAACCAGACACTGACTCTAAAGACAAGAGACGGTCTTGTTTTTCCACCATATCTGAAGGTCATAATACATTCTCCTACACACTTGGAAACAGAGGGGTGAGGAGAGGGGAATTAATTTGGCTGGCTTCTGTAACCTCACCTTAATGCCACTAAATCCTACACACTGTTATCCTTAAATAACCATAAGCCGCCAACACAGTAAAGATGCCACCTCATGCATTAAACTCACAGTTTGTCCTTGTAGCGCCTCAGTAAAAAGCAAGGCTTTCATTCAAACTGACCCTCAGACAAGGCAGATGAATTAGAAGTAAAGTTTACTTGATTACAGAAGCAGGCAAAGGCCAACGACTGGATAAAAGCCGAAATGGACATCCAAGTACAAAGAGATGAAACAAGATGGCTCATGTCCAAGAAGCAGTTAGGGCAGATAGAAAAACAGACGACAACACTGGAAGACAAAGATTGGATGGCTCAACAAACAGTCTGGGAAACCATAGGCTTAAATCGGTAAACACGAGAATAACTGACCCAGAATCACTCTTTTGTGGCTGGAGTGTCACCAACCACAACTTGGCACATAAGGCCTATTGAACTTCCTGTTGGATTTACCCACATACTGAAGCATAGCTGTCATTTAGGAGTTTGGATGGTGTTGTCCAAAAGGCAAGAGCAAAAATATAACAAATGGATCAGTAACTGAACTGATTTTTTGTTACTTCAGTAGAAGATTGGATTGGTAGTTTGCATGTCAAGCTGTAAGATGCAAGAAGCACATCGTTAGCTATAGCCACATTAGCTTTGCAAATCAAGATATAGAGTGTAGGCTTGATATTTCCCTCTTAATACTTGGCCAACTAGCTCTGCATTGCTATACAAAACAATATGAATCTATCTGGTGTCAACAACAAGTCATCAAGTCAACAACAACAATAATGTGGGAGGTGCTTAGCGAAAGGGCAGCAGGGAAATAACTAAAGGTGAGCGTGGGGATCAGGTGGCTGGAAGTGAAAGCAACTTTAATGCAGAGACAACAACACTGAACAGTGTGTCTGATTTTATGTGCAGCTGTGATATACCTGTGACTCTCTTTACATGAACCTCCGAGTTTGATTAATGGCTGATTAGCATTATCCTGATGACTCTCCCCATTGCCAGCTCTCATCTGCCAATACAACTCTCTCCGGACTAGTTCTTTTCGAGCCATAACCGGTCTCGATGGGAACTGCACTTGGCAATTTCAAGCAGATCAATATAATCCTCTATGTTTTATTACACGGCGCTTGAAATAGAAACAGCCATTGGATTTCTGTGAGGTGTGCGCATCATCTTCATATGTAGCATAAAGGCGAGATGCAATAACAGAGCACAGACTTGTGTTCCACATTGTCTTTTTATGGCCTCATATACAGTATTCACACTGTCAGGGCTCGAGACGACTGCTCCATTTCTCGTCTCCCACAGGTCGGAAAACAGTAAAAAGCTCCTCTGTCTGCCGTCTGCTTTATTGAGTTAGTCTATATATCCCCAGAATTCAATATCTGCGTGTGTGTGTTTTGAGTTTCTGTGAGTGACATGTCATGAAGCACATTTTGTGTTTGTCACCGCATTGTGTAAAAAGACACACCAGCAGTAGGATGACAGTGTGGAGAAACTGACTAGTCACTTTCCATTTACTGCCTGTCCTGAAGATACGTACATTCTGTTATGTAGACGCAGGGCCCTTTAAATCAGCTTTAATTGTGATTAGAGCTGCAACGTACTTAAGCTTTCTCATTAGTAAGTAAAGTGCTGATTGTTTCATCTTTTGTTACTGAATAGAGAAATGCAGAAAAATGGTGACAAATGGCTTGTTTTGTCAGACTAACCATCCAAAACCAAAAGATGTTCAATTTTATACAAAACAAGAGAAAAGCTGCGTTTAAGATTGTGGCAGCACCAGATGTTTGGCTTTTTTGCTTGATAAATTACTTAAACCATCCCTAACCAGAATTATTCTTGATTAATCTACTGTTTTGTTTCAGTAAAGCCTGTCATTATACATTGTTTATTCCATTTTCACAGCACATAATGCTAAATTATTTAATTAAACTGTGAAATGTATCTAAAATAAATAATGAACTACGACTGAAAAGGTGATTTTTCTATCTTTCATACCATTGGAAATGTGATATTTTTGAAGTTTGGACTTCAAACAACCGTCAGTCTGGGTATTAACGATTCTTTTTCACACCATTTTAACACCTCATAGACCACGCAATTGATTTATCAATAACTAATCAACAGCTGTATTGATGACAATGCTAGTTTTACATGCAACAACAAACCAGATCTCTCTATTTCACAGTAAAAGAACAAGCTGGGGAAACTCCACAGCTCAGCTGTTAAACTGTACCAATCATCCCTCAGTGTGTGGTCAACACACAAGCTGAATAAAACATGTTATTGACCCAAAAGTCCGAGTCCAGTGATTGAGTACCAAATCACTTCCCTCTCTCTTTCCATTATGTGTCTCCATTCAACGAGCCCAGTTTCACTGGGCAAGGAATTAATCAGTCAAGCTGGCGGGCTCATTCAGCGCGGGGCAGGCTAATTAGAGGAGGAGAGCTCAGCATAGACCCCAGAGTCACAGCCTCTAACTTAAGGCTCACGGTTTAGTGTAAATGCTTTGTTATGCACAGCAGGCTCCCACTCAGAGCAGGAAGTTTTATCCTCTGAACAAATGAGTCTCTCACCTTTATTCTCAACAATTCAGCTGAGCCAGTGGAAATGATCCGTGGATGGGATTGCTATTCTGCTGTTCATGCCACAGCTGGCCTTGGCTGAGCCTCTTCCCATTATCCTACCTATTGATTCCCTTTACCACCTTCCTCGTAGCTCTGCTGTTATTGCTAATGTAATTTTATTTCTTCCCCTTCGGCGCAATTATCCACATGCATACGCTCAAACCCACCCTGTCTCTCCCTTCCTCTGTCTGCCAGATGTTGCGAGGGCTATCGAGCTGCTGGAGAAGCTGCAGGAGTCGGGTGACGTGCCCGGTCACAAGCTCCAGTCCCTGAAGAAGGTCCTTCAGAGTGAGTTCTGCACGGCTATCAGAGAGGTGAGTGACCGTCGGGCAGGGAACCGCTGGTCCGTGAACACCAACGCGACTCATGTCTCTTGTGTCTGTCTCTTCTATGAGGCGCCTCTTTTTGTTTGGATGACCTTTCTTGTTGCGTGTCTCCTTGCTATAGTGGGTTTTTTTTTTTTTTTTTTTTTTTATTCCCACTACCCCTCCAGTCAAACATTGTGGTGGTCACTGCTGTGATGCTTTTTGTTGGTTGTGGGGGAGGTTGCAGCTCTTTCACCTGGTCAGTCATGGTTGGTACTTCAAAGCAAAGTTGCTTTTATGTGCGAAGAAATGATTTCTCAAGGAAAAATAATACCTGACAATAGCTCTCTGTTGGACCGCTAAGTCTAGGTTCAGCATGGTACTGTTGAAGCCGATGGAGGTGAACTACTTTATACAGTTTCATTTACCTCAGATAAAGCTGAGGAGCCATAAGATGATAAATGGGAATGGAAAGAGAGAGAGAGAAAAAAGTTCTGATACACTAATCTGTTTTCAGTCTTTTTATCTAATCTTTGATCTTTGGTGAGATATTGGATCATTTGAAGATGCATTGAAATGAAACCATGTGAGAAGTTTAGAGGGGAAAATCACTACTTTGTGAAGCTGTTAACAGCTCAGACTTTGAAATGTGATCCTGGCTACACTACATCACAAGCCTGAAAAGTTTGGAAAGTTTTATTCTTTAACATCGAAGAAGCATAAATGTTTCTCTCCAAGCTTAAACATTTTCAAACTTTTGTAGATGCATCTAATGCCTAACTTTATTTTTTTTAATAATACTTTCTGAAGGCTTTTTTTGGTCATTATTCATAGTCATACTTGACATTTGGTGCAGCCATCTTGACTTCAAGGAAAAAAAAACATTAGCTATTTGTATCCTAAGTTTTGCTATTGCTACATAGCTAGTGTTATCATTAAAAGCTGTTCTAGTCTACCATTTCAACCTCACCATCAAACTTCATCCCTCTCTTCACAAAGAGCTGTTTCCAGTGGTGGTTAACATTAATGCTAACAATAACTGGATGCGTCCTGAGGTTAGCATGCTAACCAGCTAGGCCCCTCCTGTCTTGCCACTTTCTGATAACGAGTCACTGCAGCTGTCATTTGGCCCTGATGACATAGCACTGCTCAGAAACAGTAATTTGATATCATATCTCACTACAACAACAGGAAACCTCATTCAGAAGCAGAGAAAACTCACAATTAAGACAAATAATCTTTGAATTGTCAAATAAAGTAAAGAAGAAGTAGAGGAAGGCTTTCTCTTCATCATATCATGATTGTACTGTCGTGCTCTTAGGTCACGACCGATGGCTTGGAAATCAACCCGACAGCGAGCTGAGAGGATTTATGGCGGTAACAACAAAACCAGAGAGCGTACCTTTGAGTCACTGTTGTGTTACATCAATCACTAAATGCTTATTGGGAATGTCACAGATTATTGCTCTGCCTTATTACCTCTGAGGCTGAGCACAAACACACTCACACGACGGCAGAGTGAATTTTTGACAGCATGAAAAATTCACACGGAGCATTTAAATGATCAGGGGCCCAGAAAACATTATGAGCATTTCATTAACTTGAAAGTTTTATAAGCTGGTTACACAGAATTTTAATTAAGCAAATCACTGTTAGAGATTGGTTTAATCACATTTTACAGGGAAGGAATAACGTGTGAATCATAAACAGGGGTTCTTGTTTTCCCTCCTCTTGCCGAAATGCTTTCATTCATATGCACGCAAAACAGCCACCCACTGATCCATCATCTGAACACCATTCATCAGGAGGACGGGGGTACAACGCAAACAAGTGTATATCACTCTCCATGACACCAATACACGGGCTGATATCGACGGATCTTGTATATTTAGTGTCTTGTCTGTTATGATATACTCTAGCATCCGGTGACAGGTATTTATTAAGCAAACAGGACGGTGAAGAGCAGGGAAACAGATGACAGATGCCACCACGACCTCCATGTTGCAAGTTAATTGTAAACAAAGTGAACGTGTAATTTGTCCTGGAATGAAACCAGACAATTAGCATACTGGATCAGTGTGTCTGCAAGAAGCTCCACTTTCTTTTCTAGTGGGGAGCTGTGCTGTAAATTGATGGGGGGGGGGGGCACTGCTGCAAAACATGTTTGTCACTGGTCTGGATCAGTACTTCCTCCAGCAGCTGGAACAAATCTCACTTTCTACACCAAGTTTCTGGTGACTTTGTAATTTAAATATGTATGGAGGGTAAACATGATGAAGAAGGTCTTAAGTACGGTAATCACTTTTGCAATTACAAACTCCACTCTGAAACTGGCTCACGTTAGGTTCATCTGTAATTGAAGGTCATTATATTGTGATGGGGAAAAGGTTGCAACAGGTGGTTTTGCATAAAGAGCACAGAGACTTTGATGCTATAGATTATGGCTGAAACAGTCCAATGCATTATTGTGACTCTTTCACTATTTCCTTTACTTTCCCTTAATGGGTTAAAGTGCTTAATTTGCCTAAACATTGCTATGGAGATTTTAATTATAATTTATTTATAGTGACGCTTGATTTCATCTCCTTTATAGCTGCAAAGTTATAAAGCTACTCAATTATTGTGCTTAAATACAGCTTTTAGCTGAATTTTTACTAATTATTATAATTATTTATCTCTCTATTCATTTTGGTGCAAGTCTCTACTCACAAAGGGATAGTTTGCAGACACGAGCAGTGACACCACCTGATGTAAAATCCCCTGGCATCATGCAGAGTGACAGAGAGAGGAGGAAGAGGGGACAAGTCTTCTCCCCTCGTGGGGTCCAGCTCTGCTCTGCTCTGCTGTGGCCTGCTCAGGGATGCCCGGCACATCCTGGCACCGCTGCACGTCTGGCAACGGGCTGACTGATCTCATTGCCAGTCACTGGAGTGCAATGACAATGGTTCTCAAAAAGCCTCTGAGAAAGGCCTCAGCAGCAGCAGCAGCAGCAGTAACAGTAACAGCAGCTGCCCTTTGCCAACAGCCAAAGATGCAGACCACTTCATCCACGAAGAGCTGGCTAAACGCTGTCACCAGGGAAACTATCGGTGGCGCTGTGGGATTAGTGGGGCTGCAGCGAGGGAGACTATGGTATGGAGGATTACAGGTTTGTGAGAACCGATGACACGACAGCTCCTGTGTGTGTGGTGCTGATACAGCTGGAGGAGAGGTTGTAAGTGCTGGCTACTGCAGACTGTAGCTTATTACTGTTATTAGGCAGAGCATTAAAGGAGCTGCTGTTGTGGAATATCACGGTTCTCAGCAGCTGTGTCCTTCGCTGCACTGTTTGTATCTGAGACAATTAGGAGACTCGGAGTTGGAGGAGTATCTCAGTGGGAGAGCAGCAGTTAGTCAGAGTGTGATGGGCTGATATCCATAAGCTTTAATGACTGCAGGGTTGACTTTCCTACTAGATGAACTGTTTCACATGGCGTACAGATATGTTTCAGCCTCTGAACAAATACCAGCTACTTTTTGCAGTATGATATCAAAATAAACTTGCAATTAGAGCACGGCTACAAATTGACCAATTAAAACAACTGATTAGACTGAAGCTACAAATCAACCGATAAAAATACAGCTACAAATGGATCAATATCTCAGCAGCACCTCGAGGGAAGAACTCACTGATGAACAAGTTATAATTTGGTTGTCAAAGGTCAAAGGTCAAGGTCATTGTGAATGCACATAGATTAATACTGAATACCACTGAAACTTAACATTATAACCTGAACATGAACACAGTGCAGTTTGGCAGATGTCACATGTGCCAGCAACACTTGAACGCACCATCTCCGGAAGCAATAAATCAGTGCTTTCAGCCACACAATGATAACACAACTTTGAAAGAAAACGTTCATATCATCCATCAGCATTAGCTAGTCTCAAGTTAAGGAGCCATAAAGCAGAGGTTAAACTCTGTGTCCAGTGCTCCTGTTGTTCATTTTGATCACACTCTTTTCTGTGACATTTCATTTTTGCAGATGACCTTTCTCTCTACTCCAGGCCTTTTGTAATCTTGATATGATTTCTCCCCTTCACACACATATATGATGTAGCTCATTTCACAGTTGGGTGCACAGATGCAGGACCAGACAAGATGGACATACTAATCTTGTCTATGGAGTGACAAGTCCAGTGTAAGTCCGGCTCCAACCCTGAACCCTGACTCTACGTCAATAGAATTCACAGAACACGAATCAGCCGTGATAAGGACGACAGGCCGGCTGTCAACGTGAAGAATGGACGGCAGTGAAAACGGCCTGTTCAGCAGTGTTTGGCTAAATGACAAAGAGACAGAGTTTGATGAGCTGGTTGTCTTTCTCCGCCACGATCGTCAGTGATGAGGGAGGTGTGTGTGTGTGTGTGTGTGTGTGTGTGGGAGAGGGGGGGGGTTGAGAATCTCTGTGTCTCTGTGTTCGTCTCACTGTATCAGCCTGAAAGAGTTGTCAGGGTCAATCAGCCTTGCAAATGGGAAAGGAAGGACACAAGACGATATGACTGGGAGAGCTAACCAGCTGGAAATGATGGGAATTCGCAGTATATTGGGTTAGGGAGTCCTATCCGACGAACACGGGAAGCTCAAAAAGCAGGGCAGAGTGATCGCATCTTTCATCGGCTCCAACGTTGCAGTTGATTTTCCACTTGAGCAGAGATTTTCAATCAACAAAATATAATACACTGTGTGTGTGTGTGTGTTTTGTTAATAAAAGCAAAAGCATAAAAGAGGATTTGTGTTGATTCCATCCTGATGCTTCCTCCTCCCACATCGTATTAGGTTAAAAGATGAAAGGTACATTATATTACATTAGTACGAGCAAGTTCAGGTGCATTTTTAAGTTTGATGCTGGTTTTCATCCATTACCAAAACATTATCCAGGCCAAGACCTCTCTTTTACCCATCCCCCTCCTCTCTATCTCTTCTGACTCAGTGGAGGAAGCAGGAAGCCATGGTTACTAGCAGCACTGTCACGTCAGTTTTCCCCTGCAAGCATCTCTTTTTCTATTCTCAGCCTCTGTGGCAGTGGCATTCTCGTTGTAGGTGATAGTACCAGTATCCTACCAGGATGAGTGACCGCCAGGATACTCTTTGGTGAAAGCGGCAGGAGGGGGAAGGCAGTAAAGACGTCTGGCAACAAGAAAGGCAAGAGGGGAATTTAAAAAGATGCCTGCAGGACAGGCGGCCTTTTTAGAGCAAAGTGCAGCCACCATAAGACAAGACTGACATTCAAAAGCACACAGCTATTTGTTCCATGTTATGGCTTATTTAGGGCAAAGCATTCAGGTTAAACACGAGGAGAGAGATATTCAGTGTGACTCTTTTTGGCACCATCTTACATTTGCTGGCATGAGCCAATACTCACTTCTTATGCAAGACAGAAAAATGAATATTTTGGTAAATGCTCCAAATAAGAGAATTTTTAAAGCTGCACTACTAAACAATGTTTTTACACTAACATCCATCATATCTATTAATCACCCAAATCATCTGACGTCTTTCAGCTTTATTTTGGTTCGAGGCCTCACTGCATTTACAGTACCAGCCTGTTCCCACCAGAAGCAGCCAGCAGCCAAAAAAAAAGTTCACATAAACCCATTGTACACTATCTTTGTAACAATAAAGAGTAGAAAGACAAAGCTGCTATACCGAGGACAACAAGGGTTGTCAATTCATGTGACTGATTATCCATCACTGATGTTATTATTTTCTTCTGGAAAGGATCATGACGAATCAGGGAAGGGTATATCATGATTGATCACAGCCAATCATGTAGCATAAGTGGGTGTCATCATCTTTTCCAAAAATCTGCCCATCCAGACTAAAATACAACCCCAGACTTTTCAAGTGTTTCCAGTTATTAATGCAGCAAAATAACGCATTTTAAAATGAATATTAGTGTGTACCTTGTGACACTCTTGTCATGCTTGAAGAACCATTTCTAAACATTTGCATAACCCAGACCAGTGTTTGATGACCAGTGAGCCATTAGTGTAACAGCCAGCATTGTTATAGACTCAATGTCTGAGAAGTGCTAAGTGGTAGAGACAGTTGCAGTCAGAGTAAATAGGTGTAATTAGCAGCTCCAGTGGTGCTTTGGAAAAAGGAAAAGTGAGGCACTGTGCAGACAGACAGAGGCAAGGAAAACCTTTCATGGCATTTATGAAGCTGTGCTCAGCCTTAAAATGTGCAAAGGTGGAACAAGTCCTTGGGAAAAGGTGTAATTTGGGAGTTGTGAGTGTGTGTGTGTGTGTGTGTGTGTGCAGACTGCCAGTTCCCCTTCTCTGCATGCATCAGCGCTGCCAAACGTGAAAAATGCATTGCAGTCTGAAATGCGGAACCAAATTTCCAACGATATTCTTTTAGATTCATGAGCAAACAACACAACATGAGCTCAGGGATATCCCCCCCCCCCCATTTTTCTCTACATACGAATATCTCATGGCTTCCATCCAATAAGTCTACATCCTTTTGATGATTCAGAGTGGCAAGGCCTTTATAATGTTGCACTGAGGTACGTGAAAGCTGCCGGGCGAGTTTGCTTCCAGGCACGCTGCCACGCTTTGATGAGAGGCATCATCTAGTCGGTGGAAACAGGTGATAAAAATTCATTCCTGAGCCACGGCAATATGTCATCGACGGCAGTTCTGAGCTTGTTTTGCAGCAACGTTTCCGCAATAATGTACAGTATCATTACCCCGATTAAAAAATCTGATTGCTCGTTTCGCCAATTAACTGCATCTGCCACGAATGTTGGATTAAAAATGAGTCCGTGTGCTTGTGCATGGAAAACTTGTCCGCTGGAATCAGGGTGATCTTTTGCAATAATCTCTGGTGTTTCATCAAGTCAGTTGCCCCAGCTCAGCAAAAACAGCACCTCAGAGACTTCTTTTTGCAATCAGCCCATATATCTCAATCACTTAAAGCTCTGTCTCCTTCCACCTATTGTACTGTTCATTATGTGCTTTCAGCACTGGAGGGATGTGGCAGGTCAGACTGATTTTAAAGTCGTAACAGCTGCGGCATGTACCTACTCTATTTGAATGGCAGCAAGTATTAGAACTTTTTTTTTTCTGTTCTCCGTTACAGTATATTAACCATACATCCTCATTCAGCACTGTATCTGCCCTAGTCTCATTTAAGCTTTGAGCAAGTTCAGTTGTAAGGTGTTGTTACAAGACACATCTTAGCGGGGAAAGGTCAGCTGTCTGCATTGATCATGTCTGCTTCCGTGAATAGGCAGAAAACCTTGTTTTTCACCCAACTGGACATACAGCAACCTGTGTGTTGGCGCCAACTCAGGCCCAGCACTTAATGTTCTGGAGACTTTCCCCTGCTGTTTTATAAAGTCAGCACCAAACTGTGCCTCTGTTTCCTGAGCTAAGAGCGAGATGTTTTTTTCTGATTTCTTAAGAAAGGAGCTGCACAACTGTTCAGCAAAATCACATTAAGACCAACATTATATAATTTTTGCACAGCTGGCACCTTTGCTCCCTACCTCCCTATAAGTACATGAATTCATAAAATAATAAAATTTACATATTATTTGCATTTATAGGATAAATTAAACTGGTTTTCTGAGCACTTCTTTTGGGTTGTGCTGTAGCCTATAATAATATGAGAGCGGTGTGGTTTCCATCAGTCGGGTCTGTTAATGTGTCTGCACCAGCTGTGAGGGAAAGCCATTATTTGACTATGGAAATGAACTGTTAGAGCTCACATTCAAGGGTGGGTGATTTCAGATTTCCACCATGTGAAACATAATTATAATGCCCGTCTCTATTCATTTCTTTCAGGTGTACCAGTACATGCATGAAACAATTACAGTGAATGGCTGTCCAGAGTACCAGGCGAGGGCCACAGCCAAGGTAAGAGAAGCGTTTGAAGCCGGGCTCCAATACAGTTAAACACATTAAATGTGACTAGGGAAAACTGTAACTAATGAGTGGGGATCTATCTGTTAATCACATTACCCTGTGATATCATTCTCATCTATTCTGTTGGCGAGAGAGTAGAATGAAATTAGCAAAGTAAGTTCTACTTTGCTAATGGCCCTCATTAAGAGTCTGTCTGTGTAATTAAGCAATAACAAGCAAGAGTGCCAGTTTTGTGGGACGGAGTAAAAGGCACAGACAGTCACTTTCACATGCACGATGTTTATTGTTGTATGTGTTATCAGTTTCTGTATTATTGGTATTAAAGTCACAGAGGATGTTCCTGCTTAACTTAGGTAGTAGGCAGTAGGCCCACTGGAAAAACAGACATTTTAATGTAGTTTAGCAGTTTAGTAGAAGCCAAATACTTCTTTTGCATGAATTTATTATGTCTATATTCTTTTAAAAACACTTTTATGCAGATGAAGAGACAACGGGCTGGTTTGATTAGCTGGTTTCCTCTTTTTGCCGCTAGCTGCAGTAGCTAAATGGGGGCTAATGCTTATGTTTACTTTAAGTTTGACTGCAGACGAATGTTGTAAAACATTTATCTACAATTAGAGTTTGTTTGCAAAGCTGTGCCCCCAGTGCATGCACTGAATCTTCTGACAGGAGGTGGTGAGCACAGAGTTAGCTGACCTAGTGTCAAAATGCACAATTTTTGGAGAAAAACAGCATACAAGGTCAGACAAACTTCTAATCAATACTGGCATCAAAATCAGACGAGATGCTTCCCAGAAGAAAGACTGACAGTATATCTCAGAGCCTGAATGAGATAAAAGATTAATGCACTACGATTCCCAGCTCTTAACACTTCACCCAAAACACCTTCACTTACTAAATATCTTTGTAAATCTGTCTTCAGCTCCACATAACACTCTCCCTGAATCATCTGATTAGCAGCCACTTGATATCCATTTATTATTTATTCTGTTTTTCTCAGAATCACATGACACAAATCTGGGTTGTTGTCAAACTGCAGGAGAAATATTGTAATTATAAAAGTGCTTATTTGTGTTGCTGTCATCACATCCGACAGGCTGATTGTAACAGACTGATTTCCTCTGTTTTGTTCTCAAAAGTGTTTAAACTGCTTGTCAAATCAAACCAAGATATGTTTTTATATTCACATTGCAGACCTTGGTATTTGATCTCAATTCACTGCACATAACAGATTTCCTGCATAGTTCATGTCTGTTCAGGGGTGCAACTGAAAAAGTTCACCTTTGCCTCTTCCACTTGACTATTTAATTTCTCAGGTAGATTTGTTGCTGCCTGATGTTTAGGAAAAAAAACACAGTGTCACAGTTGGACAAGATCAGAGCTGAGACATTACCAAGTGCAGAGTGAATGTGTAATGAATGCAGTAAGCTAATTTTGGAGTACAAAAGAGATTAGCTTTTAATCAGCCGCACATCTGCAAAAGACACAGGCCTTTATGAGAGAAAACAAAGAAGAAGAGCTCGTCTGATTTAATATGAAGAGGTGGTGGAGATGCGGGGAGGAGAAAAGATGAGAGAGCACCTCTCCGTCCTTCAGTGGCTCAGTGTCCAGCTGGGCCCACTCCTCCTCCTCCTCGTCCTCCTCCTCAGTACATCACAACAAGTGGGTGGAGGGTGTGAATAAAGGAAGATGACAAACACCGAGAGAAGTGCATCTTTGTATGCGAGTCCAGAGAGATTGCACAAGAGAGGCTTTCGAGCCGTGGGCGTCACTGATCAGCTCTTGCCTCTGTAGTCGGCTCCATCAACACAAAACTGCAGAGTCTAGTGAATTGCAATTGAAAACCTGGGAAAAGTAATACTTCAACATCTTCCATAAACATACCTGTAGGCCTTATTGGTTTCTTAATGGGAATTGCAGAGAAGATCAATACCATTCACATATCTGCTAATGAATTGATCTTAAATTAGCATTACACTGGCAGCAGGGGGAAACAGAAAGCCTGGCTCTGTTGAAAGTTAGAACAATACACCTCCCTGCATCTTTACATCTCACTAATCAACATGTTGTATCTGATTTTTTTCCCCCCATCTAATCTTTATATCCTGCAGCTACTCCCCATTATCCACAAACTCAACCTTTCGTTTTCTTGTTTGTGTACAGCTTAAACAAACACAACATAATGTTCACTAATGAGCTCGAGGAGCCTGTAGCCTAGATGCTTTTTTCTTTCGCTGTGGAGAAACTAGTCTTTTCTGTTTCATGCTATTTTTAGTAGCTATTAATGCTAGGCTAATCACCTACTTAATGCACTCTTTTCATCTGATATGAAATAATTCACAAAGTTGTTGTGTTTACATTTCTGTGTATACACATTACGCAAACAAGACGTGTTAATTAGTGAACCTTAGAGAGGCTGGTAGGTGAATATATTTCACTTTGTAATAAGCTAGCTGTTTCTTAATGCTAGGCTAATCACCTAAGCTAATTGCTGCAGTCTTTTCATCTAAGGAAGAGAAAAATACTCTATAAAACTGTTGTTTTTGTGTTTATGACAACAGATTAAACAAACAAGATATAATGTGTTAATAAGTGAGCGTTGGTGGCTGGTTGGTGCATTTTGTAACATCAGACTAGCTTTTCCTCCCTGTAGCTAATTAAGCTAGGCTAATAGGCCACGTGCTGTTGGCAGTCTTTCTATTTAAAAGAAAAAGAGAGAGCAGTCCACCATGTTTTTGTTTTGTGATTATACTTGTGCCAAACAGGTTAAACAAACAAGATAGCCTGTTATGTTATTTGGTGAGAAATGGCAAGCCATGTTGTTCATGAGCTTTTACCAGAGCTGAGCTAGTTGTTTCACTATTTTCAGTGCACAGTGTTTTCCAAAGATTTAGACCTACTCCCTCCAGCAGGATGCACAAAGCATGACAGCATTTCTTATTTTTATTTTTCTTAGAAATAAACACTGGCTGTCATCTTGTTGATCTTCCAATAGCACATTTTTAACTGCATTTGGTAGCCTACATCTGCTGTTATTTGTCAGGCAGCTCCCATTGTCTGATTCAATGAAAAATAACATCTTTATTAATGTCTGGAGTTGAGTTATTTCACCCCATAAAGAAATTGTGACTTTTAAGCTGGAGGAAGAGTGTCCTTCTTTCAGCGCCTGAAGCAACCATGAAGACATGATTTAAACAGCTTTAAAACTCCCACCTACTTTTTTTTTTTTTTCTGTCTTTGCCCCAAACTTTGAGAAGTTACTGCTCTTAAATCTGTCTTAAAATTGCACATCCACTGGGTAATTAAGCACACGGCTAATGACCTGAGCTCGTGTAGCTGTAGGGGCTCTCTCAACTGGGAGGACTGGATTTTCCTTAAAAGTTTGTAGGTCTCTCTGGAGATATAGTCTTTAAGCCGAGTAACAGCGCCAACTGCACTGAATCAATATCCCACACAGAAGAAGAAGAAGATAGGTATTGAAAGTGAAGTCTATAAGCTGCAGAGGTAATAATGATGAAATATATGAAATTTATGATGATGAATATATGACGATGCTGCTGTTCAACTGCCTCTTGAGTGCTTTACTTAGTGAGACGGTAAATCTCCCGACAGTCAAGATTTGTGTTTCACCTGAACAACTCGATTCTCTTTGATTGCTTCATTAATTAAATCAACTCAGCCTCTAATCCCTGGCCCGAGGCCCTTATTACTGATCTTAATAGAGAGGAGGAGGGGGGGAAATGGGATGATCAAGTGACTTTGGAGATATTAAGTCATACTTATACAGTGGAGTGTGTCAACCAAGGAAGTATCCCCTAATAAGCTTTTCATTTTAAAATGCCTCCTGTGCTTCAGAGGCGCCGGCCATCTGCCAGATTGTTTTTTCGTTCGCAAAAAACCCAGATAAAGTTGTGAAGGTCAATGCGCTGTGAGGCCTGGGAGGTAACGGTATGCATGCTGAGGAGCTGCCTTTTTGCTTCTCAGTGGGATAGGGAGGGAGCAAGGGAGCGAGGGAGGAGCCGGGGAAGAAAAGGAGAAGGAGAAGGACAGAGAGTCGAGGTAAAAAGGAGCAAGAGGGCGGGAGGTTGACAGAGTACAAGAGCGAGCAGTGGGAGAAAACGGTCAGAGGGGGAAGAGATAGAAATGAGCAAAACAGTTTGAGCAGAAATGATTGTGGTCATGAAGATGCATATGAATATGGAAGGAGGGAGAGGACAAGACAGAGACGGGGATGCTGCCTGGAGGGAGCATCAAAGACCTCAAAGTGCCAAGCTACTCGTAGGCTGCCGGGGAATTTGGATACACATCTGCAAAAGCTTCTGACAGAACCTCCCCTCCTCGACTTTTTTTTTTTTTTTTTATGCTCCCTTTTCCCAATCTACCTCACATATCATAAATGACGCCGACATGACAGCGAAGCACCTGTGGCAGTGCATCTGTGGATCAGTGAGCACAGGGCGTCTCTTCCTCTGTTCACCTGCCATTAGCTTTCCCAGGCTGTGGCTAACAAGCTCCTGGCTGCTTTGTTCTGAATGTACAAGGAGCATGGGGTTTGGCTAGCGGTTCAAAGACTCTCCCAAAGCCAAGGAGAGAAAAAACTTCAACCAGCTGGTAGAAACACTGAGGGTTGAAAGTTGTCTGGCTGCTCCTCTGGTGTGTACTTGGATGTGTTAATCTATGTGCTTAGAAAGCCAGAGAACTTCTTGTGTGGAGTCTAAATCCCCTGCCCTGACTAAATCCTAACGCTTTGTTACGGCCATCCTCACCGAAATGATAAGATGCAGCCGAGGTTCACAGTTTCTATCCATCTTTAAAATCACTGTGTAATAGCACTGAAATGATCTTCCTCCTCTGCAGTAACTTTGAGTTGAATAAAGACTAATAATTGCAGCAGTGCCCCAGTTCAGGAGCTGCAGGATGTGGTCTACAAAGGCATTATCCTTTGTAGATATGATCGAGTGTCGAGGACAAACCAAAAAGAAATGGTCTGGAAATGGTCAGGGATTTCCTTATGCGGCACTAGATGTTGCCTGGCAACCTTGACAAAACAACCTTTCTTTTAGAAAACCAGTTGTACCATTAACTGTTAAACCACTTGCAATTAAGGTAGAAATTCTCTGCCTTGGTGTTATTGGCCTTCATCACCTTGATACGATGAACCATGGGACATGTAGGGTCAAAAAAGACCCATCCATTGGATCCTCTGTTGCCCAGAGAAAGAAGATCACATTTCTCGGTTGCATTTGAAGGACCCACCGCTGTGATGCAATTGATCTGCAAGTGCATCCTCCAAAGGATGTAGCCCCTGAATTGCAACACATCTTAAAAGGACTACAAGTCTCAGAAAAAGCTGTGTAGTCCGTCCTCAGCTTGCATCATACTTTCTGGTGAGATGACTGATTCTTCTTCTTCCCTCTTCCCTCAGGCCACAGTGGCAGCCTTTGCAGCCAGCGAGGGTCACTCTCACCCGCGGGTGGTGGAGCTTCCCAAGACGGAGGAGGGCTTGGGCTTCAACGTGATGGGCGGCAAAGAGCAGAACTCGCCCATCTACATCTCCCGCATCATTCCCGGAGGCGTGGCCGAGAGGCACGGCGGCCTAAAGCGGGGGGACCAGCTGCTGTCCGTCAACGGCGTGGTACGTCCAGCTTTGATGCAGCGAATGTGGAGAGAGGCTCCATATATGGGTTTGAGGCAGAGTGTACTGTAGTTTAACATCTCTGCCTCCAAAAAATACTACATCCTCAGCTGGAATATTTTTAGAAGCTTCTCACCAAATGGAGCAGTGTTTGATTTCTGGTTTGATGCATGAGTCAACAATCAGGAGAGCTATTGAGATCAAAGTGCTGCATGTCTGGTGTGGAGAGCAGAAACACTTCTTCATCCACTGGAGAGATGAGAGAGTGCGAGTCTGTGCATTTTCACATTATACCACTCGGTGCTGAAAATGGAGCAAATATATTTTCTTCTCTGAGAGTCAGTTCTATTTTAAACATATATTCAAATCAACTTCCACTCTCTCTCGAACCCCCTGCAGAGCGTGGAGGGCGAGCACCACGAGAAGGCGGTGGAGTTGCTGAAGGCGGCCAAGGACAGCGTGAAGCTCGTCGTCCGCTACACCCCCAAAGTTTTGGAGGAGATGGAGGCGCGCTTCGAGAAGCTACGCACGGCCCGGCGGCGCCAGCAGCAGCAGCTCCTCATGCAGCAGCAGCAACAGCAGAACATGGCGTCTCAGCAAAACCACATGTCGTAGGTGAGGCGCTTCATTGCTTTAAGGGTGAGGGGGTGAGGCAGACGACCAGGGACACGAGGTAAAACACAGTGGAAGCTGTGTGCTGGCAGCTGATAAAGCATATATGCATATATGCTTGGCAACCTGCTCTATATTCATAGAGAGGGAACTTTGTCACTCAACCACGTCATTTTCCACCAACCAGAAACCTTCAAACCAGCTGCATATCTGCTTCTTTGCAACAATATGATATGTGACATTCTGGGAAACAGTAGAGGAAAACAACCAGCTACAGCATGTGACCTTCCACACATCTGTACAAGAACCAGAGCCAGAGGCCAGATATATCCCCCTGTTTCCAGTCTGTATGCTAAGCTAAGTTTAGCATACACAGTCATCATACAATATTATTGCGATTTTAAACATTTTGCAACAGTGCAATAGTGATATATTTTCCTACATGGTGATTTATTACGTTTTTGCAAGTGAACAATATGTCCCCAGTGTTAATTTAGGGACATGTACATAAATAACACGTTGGAAATATGTTGATTCAATAAAATAACTCACAGCATTATTCAACTTTTTCATTATGGTTGTGTTTTTTTCCTGCTACTTTTAGCTGCTCTAAAATCACTGTAAAGCTCTGCTCTCATGGTTTACAGCTTTATCTTAGCTCCCAGTCCTGAAGGGTGGGGGCGGGGGCTAAGGTCAAATGGAGATGAGCCCAGATTATCATTGAGGTTTGTTTTTTGTTTGTTTTTTTGGATTAGAGGTGATTTCTATTTCAAGGCTTGGCTGAAATGAAACAAAATAAGAGGGGCTAGTGGGTGCACACGCCCACGTAGCCTACAGATTTGCTTTTTATCATTTCCCCCTATGATGATGTGCACAGGCTTAGACCTCAGAAAATCCTGCTGCCCACTAACCTTACTTATGATCTATGGCTTTTATTTACTTCATTTGTTCATTCATTTATCATGAATAATATCACATTTATTTTATTTCAGGTCAGATTTTGTGCCTTCTTCTGCAGTGGCTTATTATAAAAAATACTGTTTACGTGTCATGCAGCATAGATGGTGATAGCTTTGACATCCAAGTACAAATCCTGAAAGCTCAGAGGGAAACCTCTCAAACTGAGCATCTGCTGTCATCTGTGCAAACATTACAACCTCTTCAGTGTTCTGCCACTGATTCTGTTGTAAGGGCTGTCAATTATTGAAGCTTAAACCGATTACATCTGTGGCTCATGCTCTGCAGGTACAGTACTTGGATGAGTAGATAGAGCCCGCGGTGGTGTTGTGCTCAAGCTGCAGCTGCAAGATGAGTCTGCAAGCGTCTGCTGCTCGAGACATATATATATATATATATATTTTTTACATTTTTCCAAATTCCAGATTTAGAACAAAGCTCTGCACTGCCTGTCAGAGGAAAGCAAACTCACACTTTTACTGGGCGCAAACTTAAAAGCAAGAAGAAACTTTTCAGACACTAATCATACCATGAAGTTAAATCATATCATGCTACGCCGCCTAATTCTGCCCAGGCTGTTTAAGCACCTCCCTGACGTACTGGAGGCGGGCATGTGTCCAAGATCTCAGTGGCACTGCCCGTTTGATGCTAAATCCCCCAAGCATATCTCTTGTCTTGCACTTGGCACGGTGCAGCTTTGGAAGGTATTTGGGAGCTTGTAGCTGTGTGTTGTGGTGGAGCTACAGACAGGGAACTGAGCAGGGATCATGTTTTATCGATGCCGGTGCGGCGATTGCAGAGATTTGGTTCTGCGGGCCAGTGGGCTGCTGTCCAAGTGACACGCACAAGTAGATATGAGTGAAAACTAAGCCACTGGTTTGACTGGTCTTCATCTCCCTCACTGTGTCCACCAGTTGTTTTTTCACTCTTTCATCCACCATACAAACATTTCAACATTTCAACAGTCACCTATGATTCCCAGTTATACATGTAAATGCATGTATATTTAATGTTTTTGTTCTGTTTTAACTGTTCTGGTGTGTGCCTTCACAATAAAAGCTCCAGGAAACCCTGATTGTTTATGTGCACAACATTTAGTGGCATGGAGATAACTATTCATGCCTCACATGGTCTCTGTTGTGCATGTGCGTAGTAACACTATGACCAGAATCACAATAAAAGCACCACATTACCCAAACATGGTGTCAACAACACTGCATTAGCATTGCAAGCCACTCAGCTGCTCCTCCACACACAAGACTCCACAAACTTTTCCTCCAATCAGCAGATTCATGAATAAAAATCAACCAAACTTCAGCTCCAAAACACAACGATGACTACACATTTCCTCATCACCTGGCCTTACACCAACGTTAAAACACATAACCAGTAAAAAGCTCAAAAGCAAACAGAGTGAAGAGCAGGCCTACCTTCTCACAAGGAAGTCCAGCAGCAAAGCAGGAAGTAAAGCTCGCAAACTGCAGGTCATGCATTTAATAAAATAAAAGAGTTGCTAAATTTCCCACTTTAAACAGACATTATTCCCTTACATAAGAAAGTGAAGGTATATGTTCACTCCTATTAAAAATACAGAAGCAAGTCTTAAAGAAGAAAAGCATAGCATCTTCAAAATAAAAGTCTGCCAAATCTTGGCTTTGATTTGGATTGGATTTGACAGGGAGAAGAGCCTATGTACTCTATAAAGCCCTACTTAAAGATGTAGTGCTTCACATCTGAAGCGAGGTGACTGGTGCAGAACGTCTCTTTAAGATGGGATCTCTGTCACAGACCAGATAAGAAGCTCGATGTTCAGATGTGTAGCGAGCCATATATTTCATCAAGGACCGGCCTTGTCGCTTTTATACATATATATATGTATATTTGCCTTTGACATTTGGTTGTCGTGACGGCATAAAACAGTGGTTGAAGAGTGGGCGGCTCATTCCCAAAGATTGACAGTTGGCAGCCCTGTCCACAGATGGATCTATTGTATTCCAGGGACATTAAAAGCTGGGAATGATTCACCCACTCACATGTAAAGATGGTAGAAAAGCTCAGATCATTTAGTGGAGATTATCAGGCAATACAGAACTGAGCTTGATTCTACTTTGTTTCTGTCAGCAAGCTTTAAGGCATTGCTCTCAGCTTGTCATTCTCCTCCTTATGATCGGCAGGTTGTTCCAAAAGAAGAAGAAGTGAAGGCGAGCAGGGAGGAGGAGGAGGAGGAGGAGGAGGAGGAGGAGGAGGAGGAGGAAAAATAAAGGTGGATCTCAAAGCCCATCTGCTTGTGAGTGTGGAAGATCCCAAAGGAAACGCTGCGTCGTGGAGGAAAAACCTACAAGTAAAAGACTCTTTTACTTTCTCTCTCTCTCTCCCTCTTCCGGTGTACCAACAGTAACTGAGCAAAAACAAAGAGAGCCGTGTGTCCCGCCGTCGGTGCTCTGAGGGAGGGCCGGGACCGACCAGTCGTCCATTTTAACTTTGTATTCCCTTTTCTAAGTTGTCCCCCCGCCTCCCCCGGTTGTGACTCTAACTGAAACTCTCTCTTGTGTTAGTAGTTTTGTTTACAGTCAATCCATTTCTGATTGCTTACCGCCATCCATCGGCACCTTCGCCGCCATTGTTTTGCCATAGATATCATTTGTACAGCGGTGTTTCTATTTGATTCTTCAACTGGTGCTTGTGTCTCTGTATGAATGACCATTGATTTTTTTTGTTCTTCTTTATTTTTCCTTTTGTCCTGTTTTTGGTAAAAACTTTTTTACCTTCTATATTGTAGCAAGAAGAAAAAAAAAGGTTTTTTATCTTGTAGATTTAGCAATAACAGACATTCGTTGAGTTTTCCATCGTTTCCTTCGACCAAACTCACAGCAGATGCAGAGTTGTACGGGATGTAACGTAAAAACTGGGGGTTTCCGCGCACTGCAAGGCAGCTCCTACGGAGTCCAGATCGATCCCTCTGTGCCATTTGTATTAGATTGTTGACCAATTAATGTGCAATAGTTAACCGACTTTGTGAGATTCATCCAGAAGAAATATAGTAACAAAGAGGTTCAGATCAATCGTCCTCAGAGATGTTTTCCGCGTCCTATCAGAGCAGAGTGAATTAAAATCCAAATACAGAAGTTTTATGTTTATACGCCAGACATTTCTATTTTATAGTTTATGAGATGAGAGATTTAACATAAAGTTTTATTGTTCCTTTAAAATATTATTATGCGTACCTTCTAAAACATGCAGATCATTATTGAAGATATATTGGTTTTATAACCAGCACACAGTTTATGTGAATCTGTTTTTTTCTGTTTAGACAATCATTGTGAGCTACGATGAGAGTACAACATTTAAGCTGCTTCTTCTTCTTCTTCTTCTTCTTCTTCTTCTTCTACTTCTTCTTCTTCTTCTTATCTCCTCTGTACCTGTTTGGGGAATCTGTTCTGTTCTCTTTACTAAAACAAGCACCTGAGTTAAAGTGGTGATCTGCCAGGCCTGCGTTCGCTCCATCTTTGGTGCTAAGTGCTCCTTGTTGTTGTGTTTTGTTTTGTTTTTTGTTGTAGTTGTTGCCGTTGTTTCTTCACATTTGCCAGAAACTGCTCTTTTGTAGGTTTTTTTTTGTGTGTGTGTTTCTTATCCCGTCTCGTGTTTTCTTTTGATTTGTCTCACATTTCTGTAGGAGGCACTTCTTTTCTTTGTTCCACTGTTCAGACTCTCACCCTCAGGCTGTTTCGTCTTCTCTCTTTAAACTAAAAACACATTATTGTTTCTTGTTGTAAACCAGAGGATTTTTTTTTTTTTGCCCCCCTCTTGATGAGAGACCAACCAAGATGTAAGTTAAGAATGGCTAAAGGAAAAATTGTTTAACTGCATTTTCATTAAATACAATGTTGTGGGTTGTTTCTTATTATTGATGTAAAGCTTCATTTCATTTTTTATCTGCTCTGATCTACCTTACATCCAATTGCACAAACTCAACTTCCTCTTCTTGCATACATAACGTCCCACGCTGCCAGACGTTGCCATTTCCTAAATAACCTGTCAGCCATTTAAGGTCACTTAATGCTCCAGCTTTGAAATTAGGTGACTTACGCTGTGGTTTTTGTAGGATATTCAAAAGGTTTTGGTCCGTCACTCGATCAAGCAGAACATCTACAAACATACGACAGATCCCTTTTTGTATCTTTAAATCACAGGTACTCTTTCTTAATTGACTTGCATTTTTGAAGCTGATGGTCCTGTACTTACCGTAAAGATTAAAAAAAATAAATAAAGACAACAAAATGTTGATATGCAATTGTTATACATACTATATTTGTATAAATAAATCTATGTGCTTGTGTACAGTGAACTCTTTGTCGACCCTTCTTTGTTATCCCATACAATGCCATCAGCACTTTGACACCCAGTTGGGCCTATTGACCTTTTGATAGAGTCCAATAGAGTTAGTGATGGAGCATCAGTCAGCCCACTCATACAAACTAATGCATTCAATCAACCAGGCCGTCATATAATCTAAATGTGTTTAAATTTCAATATAAATACTGGAGTCGTACCATCAAATACTAGTGTTTAGCTACACTGGTATAAAAGACAAAATGTGCCTTATGCCTGCACTGTTCATTTGTTTAGGCTGCTCACATTCATTTGCCTATCACTTGTGTGTGCTGCAGACCTGCAGGTGTGGTTCCAAAGGAATCATGTTGCACTTTGTCATGGCCACAACTGGTCCAGCCAATTTCAGTTCATGCTTCACACAGATGTGCTTTGCAGATTTACCTCCTGTCTCCCTTTCTTCTGTCCCTCGTTACACGACGACATCAAAAAACACGAACAAACCTGCAACAGAAGGAACCATAAAAGTTCAAAAGATGTCATTTTATCTCCTTAAATGTCCATTGATAATTAGGTCCAAACATGTAACGCAAGAGTCCATCAATGAACACACACCAATGTAACATAAACTAAAATCAGATAAAGATATAGATAACATGTCACATCATCCATATAAATGCACATCAACAACATTACATACTAATATAAACAGATCTAAGACGTCATACCTTCAGCTCTGGTCCTGGGACAAATTAAAACAAAGCCCTACATGAAGGATGTTTAATTTCATTTAACTCAAACTAAACATCACTTTAAAGTGGCATATTCAACTCATTTTGTTAAACATCCTTTTTATTGCACTCTTAATACTTTTTCTTGACTGCATGAACTCAGATTATTGTGAATTCATGACAGAGGCAGATGAAATAAACATCCCTGGGTCTGATTCTCAGTACAGACTAAATCACCACTGAATCACAGGGTTACAGTTTGTTTTCTTTATTTCTCTGGGTAACGACATAACAGCTTGTTACCTGTAACCTGTCAGTGATCTAAGTGCAGCTGCTGAAGTTGCAGTGATTAAACCTTGTGTACCGAAGAATCCCTCTGAAGGCTTGTCCAACTTTTCAGCCCTGAGCAGAAAGTCAATGGCCTTTTGTTTGCTCAATACCAAGCAGACACTGAAACTAATACAAAACACCCCTGTAAATGGAAGATACTAAAGTCGCACAGCGACAATAGAAGCACTAAGAGGTTGTTTCTTTTACCGCCAACGTGTTGTACAAGGTGTTTCGTGCAATAAAATCCTTATTAAAGCTCCTCTCCAGCAAATAACCACCTCCACAGCTGATGACCAAAGCCTGAAGTGACAAAACTCAAGAGTGCAGGTGGCGTTAATGCAGGTGACAAATCCCTCGCCAGTGTCTGTGGGTGTTAATCAGGAAAGAAAGAAAAAAAACTGGAGGTAACACTCAGCCCTCTCAGGATCACATATGAAAATAAAACACAAGTAAGTTCTTCATCTTTCAAAATAACAAAAGGCTCAGCTCTGAGTTGAGGCGAAGATGATGAACGAAACAATGAATATTCTAATGTGTTTTTCAGGTATCACAGGTGTGAAAACAGTTTTCATCACCTTCCTCATCTCATTTCTTTCTGCACCTCTGGACCTGAAATAGCACAGAGCAAACTGTGTGTTAAGCCCCCAGGCCCCAGGCAGTGATATCACCTCTGCTGCACCTTCATGTGTTAGACTTTACAGACATATAGTCATTCTGACCAAGACACCTGAGACCGACCATATATGTTTACATTGACAGCTCTGGGTCGACTACATCAACAAGACTTCCTAGTGTTGTTTGGTAGAACTTAAAATAAACACTATCATTATAGTATAGCATAGTGTAGCAAACATAGCATAGCACAACACAGCATAGTACAGTGTAGCATAGCATAGCATAGCACAGCATAGCAAAATATAGTATGGCAAACATAGCATAGCAATATGGCTATGGCATGATTCATAAAGCTGAATGACTTGAATGACTGTGGTGAAAGACATGAAAATATCGTCAAGACTCCTCTGACTTCATGTAATAATAAGATCAACACTAAGTCGTACTGTCATCGAAACATCAGCTGCTTTATTGGCAGAACAAATCTAAGACCTTTGAAACATAACGTTTGCTTTTAGCATTTCTGTTGGTTTCGGATCCACAAAGTGCAGCTCCTCTACAACACGTCCCTCCCTCCTCCTGCCTGTGCAGCTCCTGGCTTTGACAGCTGCACCACATCACTGATTTTTGCCAGAGGGCAGATTTAATTCCCCAAAAACCTCAGTTTAAACATCCAGCACGAGCTCGGCATCCTCTTCAGTCAGAGCCGTGACGGAAAAAGACTGTAGCTTCACTGACACAATATCAGGATGATCATTACACTCCCTTTTGTGAACCTTCCCATTAATATTGATCAGTGAAGTCCAAACAGAGGCTGAAGAGACTGGTCAGGTCAGGTGATAATGGAGAAAACAGAGGAAAACACCTCTCCCTAGTGGCCTCATTGAGTACTACAGTAATGGCTGTGTCAACCTTTGAGTTTCGACATTACTCATTATTAATAAATTACCTCCATTTGCAGTCAATAGGTTTAAATGAATCAAATAACTATCAAAAAATAAGTGAATTTATGTCTTTACTCCATCTGGTTTCATGCTTGTCCTTGCCAACCTTGAGCTCTCAGTGTGTTTTGTGTTGACACCGCTGGGCTCAGTGAGTAAGCAGTTCATGAATCACAACCGCAGAGTAGCCATGGAAAAATCTACATCAGTGACATTTGGAGTGTTGAACGCAGCCACAGAGGTTAGTGAAATACAAGCCGCCGCTGGAATGTCCACAATGTTTCACAGCAGCACTGAGCTTGGTGAGCGTTGGACTGTTGGACACTGTTGGACTGCGAGAGTCTCTGCAGTGGCACAGTGAGAGAGTACTGCTGCTGCTGCTGCTGCTGCTGCTGCTGTGTGTGTGTGTGTGTGTGTGTGTGTGTGTGTGTGTGGGTGATGGGTGTGTGTATGAACAAATAAATTACATCTCTGTACATAATATGTCTTGCTGTTTTTGAACGTGCTACATTAGTTTGCAGGCTAATGGCTCAGCAGCTGAAACCTCATTAACAAAGTACTGCACAGGAAAAATATAGTGCTTTATGTGTTTAACAGCTTCACTGTGCAACCACATTAATGCATCAGCAACAATAATCTACTAACAGCATGTACGAGCACTTTTTATTTATGCACGTTCACATTTTCAAAGCAGGACTTTAACTTGTAATTGAGTATTTATATTTTACATCACAGCCACTTTTTGCTCAAGCGATGATAAAAACACTTCTCACACCACATAGACGTACTTGTTATTTCTACTCTGTGCCTTTTCATACTTCTACACCCACTCAACAGAGGCATTATATGTTAAAGTATTGTAATTTGTTGTACTTTGCAGATCAATATTTTGCATTTTTCTGTCTGGAACTAATGCACTCTAATATAAGAATGTTGTATATCATGTTGAGTGTTTTCTACTACAACTGGACATTATTACCTTCATAAAGGTAAATGTAATGTGAGGCCATTAGAAGAAGTTTTCAGATCCGTAAATACAGTGTAAAAACTTTGACAAGTTAAAGTTCTGTGTTCAAAATGTCACCGAAAAGTGAAAGGAGCTCATTATGAAGCAGTATGACCAGAGTCAGTGTTTCATTATTGGATATAATAAGATTATTCCTAACACGTTTAACTTTAAGATGTATTTTTAATCTGATTTTGATTATCCAAAGAAATAAATCTATGATCTGTTCTTACATTTTAAATCCAAAATGTTAATGTGCAAATGTGGTGAAGCACATAAATCTCATACTGGTCTGTACTTCATCATTGTACCAAAGTGAATTTCTTTGACAGATGCACTCTCCACCACTGAGCACTGCAGCAACAGAGTATTACAGAGAATAATAATAAAACAAGCTGGCAACTGATGAGATGCAAATAATAAAGTGAAATACAATAACATCAGAGGAGTGGGAAAGGGTTTATTTTTGCTTTTGTAGTATAAACCCAGACACAACACATTAGAATAAAGAATAATGAGAATGAAATGTAAAACCAGTGAGTGGAAAATGTGAATCCTAAAAACAATCACAATGAAAGAAATGTAGATTTTCATTGTATGTGTTATGATTCAAAACAACGAGTTGTCTCGCTGCAGACGACATGAGCTAAAACAAATCGAGCTCACAGACAGACTGATCAAAGAAATGACGCAGTATGACACACACGTCAGCCCCCGACACACACACCCTCACTCTCTAACACAATAAAGTACAATTAAAGGCCATTTGGTGCTGATGCTATAATCAGGGTGTTAATGATCACTCACATTTGGTAGCAAAGAACAAACAGGTACACACACACACACACACACACAGCCCTCCTCCCCCTCCCTCCCTCCTCCAAACCCTCACACTTCCAGACACATCAAAGGTGCAACTGAGAATAAAACCTGCTCAAAGATGCACACAATCTTTTTTTTAATATCTACATTTATACACTCTGTTTTTGTCATTTCGCTTCATGGCCATGATTGTGTCGTTGCCGCACAGTCGGTGGTGATTCGCTGCTCAGCTCAGCGAGTGATTACAGCGGAGCCAAATGATTAATGGTATCAGCTGACCTCCATCAATTTCTAATGTGATCTCCACACCTTGTTAGCTGGAGACAGTCTAGACTGTGCAGGATGACCCCTGAGCAAGACACTCGCACCGCATGATAAATAATTTCCCTTGTTATGTCATATGAAGCCACCTTTTCTTTTCTTCAATGCATATTGATTATTATACAGATACTTATTCTACTATTTTTCAAAAACTCACTAAATGAGTGCTTTAATGACGGTGGCTGCTTCAGCCATTAGATAACACTGTTTGTTGACCTTGTTTTGATGAATGGAGCTTATTTGGCTTCCTGAACACATGAGGACGTTTGAACCAGAAGAAGAACTTTCAAAGAAACAAATACTTCTATTCATAACAGTGAAACAGGTTTAATGTCCACAACAACATGACAAGTAGAAAATACCACTGCATAAATACCACTTAATGTTGGAATAATGCAACATCACATTAACTGTCATTATTAAATATGTCTCATTGGGTATAACAGCATGTATAGAATAAATGGGCATTTACATTACATATTTACAGTCTCATGTACAAAATAAAAGCCTCCTGCACACAGGTCCTCAGATTCTGCTGAAACAGAAACTAGTTCTCATCTTGTCTCGTTTGCGAGTAGTTTGCAGACTTGTGGCAGGATGTCCAGGGGAGGTTCTCCGTCCTCTCACAGGACGTGGTACACGGGTCTGGACCCGGGGCTCTCCGGCGTGCAGGGCTGAGAGTCGGAGCTGCCGGGGGAGAAGGTGGCCATGTCTCTGAGAGCAGCCGGTCCACAGCTGGACTCCACTGAGGACAGACGGTCCACGATGCTGGAGAGGCACTCGAGACTGGAGGCTCCGGCTGCTTTGTCGCCCAAACTCTCTGATGACATGGGAGAGGGAGATCTGGGATTAGCTGATGCCACATATCTGTAATTTCTGACACTGTGTGGCTTTTAAAATCATCAAGCATTCAAAAATCAGATTAATTTTTAAAGCAGCATGCATACACCAGGCTGCTGTCAAGAGGTCTTACCATTCTTCGCATATGAATAGCTGCTGCTGTAGTTTGCATTCAACTGTTGCCACACTGGGCTGTTGCTGCTGGCCTGGGAGGAAACAAGAAATCAAATTTACCCTTGAATTCTTGCACACACTTCACAAAATGATAAAAAAGCAGCAGGAGACAGATCTGATATGATATAAACACACACACATATATATACAGGAGAGAAATCAGCCAGTGCCCTTCATGATATACTGGACAGGGATAATAAATCCTGAATTCCAAAGTTATGGGGGCTTCTTTATTTCACACACACCTTAAAGCCAAAGTGGCAGCGTGTTCTCCCTTTGCCCCCCTCCACCACCACCTCCTCCAACCACCCCCCCACCCCCTATGCCCCGGCTTTGAGCGTGGCGAATCGATTGTATCAGTGGAAGCAACACCAGTTTGTGCAAGATGACACTTTCTCCTAGTAAATCTGCAGAAAATCCTGGCAGCGGCGCAGAACATGCAGTCAGGATGGAATGCAGAAAAGCACCCAGTTTTTCCTGCCAGACTTCAGTACGGTGGATTTAGCTCGGTTTATTAGGGGCTATAAAGTGTCCGGTGGTGGGAAAGCCATTACTGCATCCAGCATTAGAAGCTCCTGATGCATTTACTGATACACAGTCACCTTCAGAGAAACTAATCTGACTCATAATAAGCATCAGGGGATGTAAGGATACATGGAGGAGATGTTTGTATGATATGCATGAAGCGGCATGGTAACACACACACATATTTGATTAATAAGTTTGTGAATCAGAAAAGTCAGATTCTGCTTAGAAAATGATAATGCTCTACATGTATTTGAAAAAAAAAGCCCCAGACTCTGAATTCATGAATATTTTAGTGAGGTTCCTACAAGAAAAAGTCCCGTCTCGCACGCACATAGTCCCTGTTTGTTTGATGGACGTGTTAGTGTGTTTACAGCCACAACAAGACGCTGCACAACCAGATGTTTTTGTGTGAGGAGGCTGCAGGTCTTACCATGCCGTCAGAGCAGCTGGACAGTGGGCTCCCTGGCTCGGAGCTGCTCTCTCCAGGTAGGCCGTAGTAGTTTTCCACCTGCTCTCGTAGCAGATCCTGCAGGCTTTCGATGTACTGGATGGCGTTGCGCAGGATCTCCACCTTGGGCAGGCGCTGGCTCGGGTTGGCCGAGGTGCAGCGCCGCAGCGCCTCAAAAGCGTGGTTGACCTTCTTCAGCCGCCGGCGCTCCCGCATGGTGGCGGCCCGTCTGCGGTCCACAAAGCTGGACTTGCGCTTGCAGGCCTTGCAAGCCCACTGGAGGCAATGTCCTGGCTGGTGAGGGGCCCCGGGGACCCTGACGTGTTCGTCCTCCTCTGAGCCGGCGAGCTCCATGCCGGAGCCGAACTCCAGGCTGTCTGGGGAGGAAGCACAGGCTCTGTCGTAGTAGACCTGGGATGGCGAGAAGACCTCCATGGCTTGTGGAAGAAAAGAGTCTGAATGGATGGAGTGATGGGCACAAAGAAAGGAAGGAGGGTAGAGCAGTGGGGTGAGAGAGAGGAGACCTCTGAGTGATATGAGGGGTCTGTTGCCCCGGGCCCCCCTTATATGCCCCCAGGCCAGAGCCCAGGGCCCACATTGGCCAGATCTAATTACCATGGCCCATTGGCCCAGCCAGAAGGCAGGCTGGGGTTAGCTCAACTCCCTCCCTGCCCCATCCCAAACCGCTGCCTCTTCACCCCCCAGTACCCTGTAGAGTTTCCCACATCTGCACTTACTGGTGTTTTCCCACTCATCACCACCCTCTCCTTCCAACAGCCCTCTCTCTCTCTCTCTCTTTTTCCCTGCAAGGCCATGATGAACACAATGCTTGGGAATGTTTCAGTTTTAACCACAACACAAACTTTGACTCTACTCAAGTGCTTCGTTTAGCTTCGTTTATCCAAAACTTCCCTGCAGGCATCATCAGGATGAAAGCGACACTTTGCTATGAAGACATTAAACATTAAAGGGAGCATGTTTGGTTCAGTCCGACTGTGTAGAGAGGGATGGTGACCACTTGTAGGAGTATGCAGGCCAATTTTCACAGTGGAGACAACAGCGTTGCAGATGCAGCCCAGCTGCAAAGGAAGGTGTAACATTTCAAGCCCTGTGAATTCACATTACAGCGGTATAACTCCACCACCACCAGCACCACCCCCTCCTCCAAACAACCACCTCACCCTCATCACTGGAGGTGCTGCTGATGAGGTGATCCATGTTTACCAAAGCTCATTAAGACGGCAATTACACAATTGACACCGCCGCGCAACTCTGCAGCACTTTGGCCTCTGAAGGGCCAAATTTTAACCGTTAAAAGTTATTGACACAAGTCAAAGTGCTTCAGTTCAGCTCACAACAGATGGTGGTTTTGTTCAGGTGGAGGTCTGAAGCTTTGAAATGAGGCGTTCAAGACCGCAAGGATCTCTATTTTAAAACATTATACCATACCTTTCAGACCTTTAAACTAAGACGTTGACATCATAAACTGCTGGACTCATGCTGGATTGTCTTTATTTGCAGGATTGCTCTAACAGTTGTCATGGGGGGGGGGGGCTCCTGCAGGCCAATACTGACTTGTTTAGGTAATTATGCTGTTGACAGCCTACAAGGATACAATGCGGATATTTCTCACAATGTGTCAAAACGTTTGGCGAAGCCTTTCCCCCCACCCCCCCCGTCCGATCTCTGGGAACGACGCGCACCTAAGAAAACACCAGTACCTGCTGCTGCTGCTGGTGGTGGTGGTGCTGCGGGCCCGCTCTGAATTGCCGTCGGAGTTTGTATTAGGCACAGCTGAAGAAGACATCGGGCCGGAGCTGCTGAGGAGATCAAAGCGCGTGTAGGGCTGAGAAACAAGGACGGACCGACGGACGATGAGAAAACCTGGCAACCAGCGCTGATTGAGGCAGCGGGGTTAGATTGGCGCAGCACATGGTGTTATTATGAGTTTATATTGACGCACAGAGAGCACATAGGCCCGTGTGTGTGTGTGTGTGTATGCTGGTCTCTTGGGAACAGAGAACAGTTTGCTTTTTTGTTGTTCTCAAGGGTCAGAGACAGAGTTAAGTGAAGGGCAGGAGGTGATCTTTTATGTCCATCTCCCTCACGTCTGAAAACCTTATTTCTTCCAAACGGCCTCCTGCTCTGACTTTATATGCTACTTGTTCAGTGCAGCAGCAGCAGCAGCACAGACACAATTCATCACTCAGACTCCTGCAAAAACAGATTCACGAGCAAAGTGAAGCTCATTTTGTTTTATCTCTGTTTTATGTTTTTGCATATTTTTACTTAAACTATTATAGAAGTTGGAGCGTAGCTGCACTGTGCTGCCATCTGAATCAAATGTTTCCCCTCCTTGTCCATTTCACATCCCCCATAAGAATTAGAGAAACAAAAAAGAAAAACACACTTTGAGTGGCAACAGCATTTGTTTGGCAGTGAGCAGGGAGAGGTGCAGGCCTGCTGCACCCAAGCCTTTTACTTATAGCAGGGAAAGTGTGGATAAATCAGAGCATTCAGCCCCCCCCACCTATTACCCCCCACCTCCTCCTCCTCCTATAACAGCTCGCCTTTCATCAGCTTTGACTTTTAAAACGCTGCCTTCGCAGCCAAATGACAATTATATGGTGTCATCAGTAACACCGAAAATCCCTGTTAAGGGTTAAGACAAGAGAAAAGTTGGAGATGGTCCTGGTTTTTTATGTGTGTGTGTGTGTGTGTGTGTGTGTGTGTGTGTGTTGTGCATGAAGTCTGATGGAGGAAATATAGAAGTAAGACAATACAGCAGGAACTTCAAGAGCAGTTGTTTTAACTGAGACATAAAAAACAGTGTTTGTTGTTGCAGACGTACGTCAGGTTTACAGTTGTGGAAATATTTGCAATAATGTGCAATAATTACCAATAACAAGACATGAAACTGGAAACTACACAGTGGAGCTGCAAATGAAGTAACACTGTGAGCGAGAGAGAGAGAGAGAGTGTGTGTGAGAGAGAGAGCGAGACAGACAGAGAGAGTGGGAGCCCATTAAAATCACATTACTGTTTGGAGTGATCGTGTTTCTGTGTGGTTTCTACAGAAAACAGGATATTTGCTCAAAGATATGAACTGTCCTGTTGAAAAGAGACACATGAGAGCTATGAGAGATTGCTGAGTGTGTGTGTGTGTGTGTGTGTGTGTGTGTGTGTGTGTTTTCTTTTTAGCATTTAATGCAGCTCCGCTCTGGAAGAGGCTTCCATTATCACATATACAATGTGAGGGGACACGATGAACACGTACAGTGGGCGAGTTCCTTTGGAAGTCTTTCAGTATCTAAGGTTGTATTTATTACAGCATTTCAAGTGTTGTATCATCATATCATTGTGTAACGTTATCATTTCATTTATGATCTGTTTTTTGTGAGGCATTTTCATTTTTTAAACTCCTCTTTTATGTGGTTTGTTGTGTGTGTATTTAGGATGAAAATCACATCTGAAATGTGTGACCATTGATTCCACATGGAAATACTGTGAGGCTCTGAGCCTGCTTTTACTTACTTTTGATATTGCCTTTAGAGATGCAAGTCAGCTGAGTGACAGCCAACAACAGCCTGTCTGTATGAGCACTGAACTGAAACACAAACACTTACGACCATCAGGTCAATCAGGTCATAAATACAAGACCAAACACTGAGGGGCTGCACCTGAAAATGGGACCAATACAACATCCAATATGTATGAAGTAATAGAAATATCACCAAGAACAGGTTGAAAGATGCAGGAAATGATCAGGTGTGACAGAAATCACTTCTATTGGCACCAAACACCTTGTGGAGCATCTTTTAAAAGAGTAAACACATCAAAGAGGAGACTTCACACTGCGTCTCTCTGATGAAGTGGTAAAGGTAGTAAATAGTATTTTAAAGTAGTATCAGAAGTACTGAAGGAGATCTTTCTGATAAACATGTGTGTGTGTGTGTGTGTGTGTGTGTGTGTGAAGGCCTGAGAGGTGAGTCACGGAGGTCAACCAGCGTGCACCCCTACATCATCAACACCCCCCCTTCCCTAACTCTCCTTCTATCTCATGTCATTACACAACAATGAGACTGCATGGATTTCCACTGCTGCTGCTGCTGCTGCTGCTGCTGCTGCTGCCACATCATCATGTCACACGTTTTAATAGCTCTGCATGTAAACGCTTTGCCACGTGATGTCAGAGCAGGTGATGATGAATCGAGACCTAATGGCTCAGAGAGCTTCATTACCCCACTGGGCTTTGCACTCATGTGCCCGCCAGGCCTAATGTACCCCCCCCCCAAAAAAAAAAAAAAACATGTGATCGAGCAGAGTGCAGTGGAGTTTGCAGGCATCGGAGGGTGGGGACTCGAGTTACTGTTGTGGGACCTGGTCTGCGGCCTGGATGCCAGTTGGAACAAAGAGAAGCAGCAAACTACTCCAGGGCGGTTTAGACAGATTTTATGGACCTCTAATAGCCGTGAACACTGAGAGGTGGTGGTGGTGGTGGTGGTGGTGGTGGGTGCTGGTAGAGCCTGAACTGGTGTTAATGTAACCCACTGGAAAAGATGAAGTGGATCTAAATGACCTTGAAGAACGAGCAACATGCTGGTTGCAAAAGTAGCAATTTATTTTATGTACAAATCATTAAATACAATCAGTTTTCTTTTTAAAGAGCTCGTCTGCCTTTCAATACAAAATAAATACATCTAAACTTCACATTATTATAAAATATGTACACATCATCATCTGCTGCTGCTCCTGCTGCTGCACCAGTGAGGACCACGCGACAAAACAGGAGCCAGGAGGGGCGGCCGACTATCATGGAAATAATTTAGCCGATAAAACAGTGGGAATTTCTAAATCCGCAGTCTAGAAGTAGCGAAGGTGCTGGGGGGACATCTCAGTTCTCCGAGGCGTCCTCGCTGTAGCTGATCTTCTCGTCGCTGGTGATGCTGTCCACGATGGAGGACAGGCGCAGGAGGCTGGAGGACGCCGAGGACTCGCTGGTTCCTAGAAACAAACAACAAACTGTCACTCACTAACTCACTCTTTGTATTTCCTGGTTGTTGTGAGTGACATTTGGCAGGTCCCCATACCTTCCCTCTGGTCTATCATTGCTGCAGTGGAATGGTCGGCAGAGGTCGGCCAGGGCTCAGAGGACTTCTTCCAGTGGTATTCATGACTGGCCACCTGCGGGCAAACATACAGATATATGTGTTTACTATGGAGAAAGATCATATTGGATGGAGAATATTAAAAAAAGAGAGAGAGATGTACAGGCTAAAGACAAATATTTGTAAATCACAGAGCATTAGTGACATCAGTATTTAATATCCTGTGGTTATAAACTCTGCTGCCATTAAAATGTCAGAGGGATAAACATGCACTAAACACATCATAATGTCCCTGAAGGCATCACAGGAATACAAATACATGATTAAGCCATCACGGTGTCCTTATAAAGTCATGTGAATATCACAGGCTCCTGCTGTGAGGGGCTGAATCCAGTATTAGCTTACACTGAGTTCTTTAGAGTTATGGGATGATCCGTTTTGGCTTTTCTCCTGCTCGTCCAGCGTCTGCAGCAGGTCCTGTAACCTCTCGATGTAGCTGATGGCGCTGCGTAAAATCTCCACCTTGGGCAGCCTCTGGTTGGGGTTGGCCACGGTCTTCCTCTTCAGCGCGTCGAAGGCCTCGTTGATCTTCTTGAGCCTCCTCCTCTCCCTGAGCGTGGCGGCCTTGCGTCGGTCCGTGGGCGCGGACTTCCTCTTGCAGATCTTGCAGGCCCACATGAGGCACTGGCCCTCGCAGTGCGCGCGGAGTCCCGGCGGCGCAAGGACGTGCTCCTCCCCGCTGCTCTCCCCGCCGGTCTCGGACGGAACGTTATCCTGGCCCGGGGACAGCGGGCTCTCGTTGCCGTTGTACAGAGGAGACACCCCGGCCATGTCCAAGTGCTGCAGTGGTCCATGATCCCCTTCCTCCAAGTAGCGTAAATCACTGAAAAGATAAGTGTTGGTCTCAAAAAGGTCCATCATATTGTTGCGCCCCTCGCTCTGTTTTGACAGTGGGGACTCTGGCATTTAAATAGAGCAGCAGGGACACAAGTCACCAGGCTTATATATAGAATGTGAAACTCTATCCAACAGTTTGGCTGTCACACTGCATCAAGCATCTTTTTTTTCTCTTCTTCTTCTTCAATGGGCCTTTACAACCTAGTGACTTTGTGCAGGGAAATACATATACATTAAAGGGCTGCATGCACGAGGCATTGAAATGTCACCTCAGGTTTCATGACAGGTGCTTTAAATATCTGCATCCGGACAAAATGGCTGCACAGTCAGTCAGTCAGTCAGTCTATCTGACTGAGTGAGACAAGGAACAGGGCAAAACTGAACCTGGATGAATATGGACAAGTACAGTATTAAAGTACATGATGGTTTTATTACCATTTACACAATGAGTTGTTGTGTTTATTATATTAGAAAGAACAACCATTGTCTTCTTCCCAATGTCTTCTCTTCCTCATGACTCACAGTTACACTACAAAAATAAAAGAACTGTTGTTATAAAGCAGAATATGTATAATAAAGAAAAGAGAAGAAGGTAAACAGAAACACACATTTTGATCTTACCACACTGTAATAAAGCCAGTGTAAGGTTCATAACATCTAATAATGCATTAAATTTATGTTTTAAAGTCACGAATCAAGAGTTCCTTGTTAGTCAGCTGTCAAAATGTTTGATTAAGGATTACTTTGTGTATTTGTATCCCAACCTGGCAACCCAGAATGTGATTTTAATGATGGCTATTAAGCATGAATGGTTGACTCTTACGCAATTTGTTAACTGTTAGACAAAGATTTTATTTTAAAGGATAAATTCGACCCAAATTACAAAAACAGCACAAAGACAAAACAAACAAAAACAAACAAATCTCAGTGTGTGTGACACGAACTGGTGCCACCAGTGACATCACGTCGGCATTTAAAACCATTCATACACATTTAATGAATGCTTTATAACACACATAACTTCACATGCGAGTACAACTGTGTTTGTACACCAGCTTCCTTCAACAGGTCCCCATAGGTGTTGACATATAAATGAATAACTACTCACACCTGCTTTAAAAACAAACTGTTATTAAATGTGTATGTGCTGTTTATAAATGCTGAATGAGGGCTTTGGAAGGTGGGATTAAAGTTTGACTGTGTTTTCAGAAGCAGTGTGTCGACCATCACTGTGGATAATCCTCACACTCTGTTAACAGGTTCCCTCGCTGCACATGTCATATAAACGAAATGCTTTTGCAGTTATCTCCATGGAGATAATAAATAATAATGCTCCACACAGTTCAGATGTGTTGTGCCGGTTTTAGCCGGTGGGAACGGTATGGCCAATTGTGACTTGTAGAAAAATCCCAACATAAATAGATTGGAATGTGCAGAGTCAAAACAGCTTTGAGAAACACATGTATAGGACGGTATAAATAGAAACGTGGCTCCTTTGCCACAGATTCATTAAAAAAAAAGAGAGAGAGAGAGAGAGAGAGAGAGAGAGAAGAAAAAAAGATAAAAGCCAAGTGCAGGAGCCATGTGATATATAGCCTGTGGCATTTTTGCTGCAACCTGAAAGGTCCACGATTGGAAACTTCACAGGCGGGAATGTGAGGGATTCCTATCGTTCTGTGGCCACACGACCTGGTGTTATGTGTTATGAAATGGAACAAGATGGAAAGCAAACACACATATACACACACCTTTACTTTTCTATTGCCAACACCTTTTTCTATTATTATTGGAGAACAACTTATGAATCAGTCACACTCAGAGGGATCCCACACACACACATAAGGTTGTGTGAGTGGGGCACTTTAAACATGCTGTTGCACAATCAGTGGGGTTTTTACTTTTACCCTATGGATGTCTCACCCCACCACCCCCAGCCTTCCCCTCCACAACCCCCATGGCTACTGTTACATTGTTATGGCAGGCTGAGAGTCATGGGGGCTTTTCCACATTTGTCAGGGCGTCTGAAACACAACAAGTCAACACAGTATCTGTGCATTCACATCGTCATAGTCACGACGTATTGTACAGACTGTTACCAAGACTGTAGCATAACTTATAAACCCCTCCTTTAATGTTATTAGTTCCACCTGTGCAGCCATTTTTATCACTGACAGTCATGTCAGTCAAACTGTGTCGTCAGTGTGGGACTTTTTTATTGAAACCATTTAGACCTTTTACAGCAGGTAAAGCACAGGTGCAACAGGTGTGGTGGCCATAACTGTCATTAATGAGGCAGCAGACAGAAGAGACACAGCGAGTGTCCAAGACTGGTTTCTATTGTTTTCTATCAGAGTGTAGATCCTCACACTAAATGATAATGACTCACTGTTAATGATAATTCATTTCTTTTCACCTTGAAGCACATAGATGTTTAAGCTTATGTCCTTTTGTTGCCTATAAACCTAATTATTCAGCCTCAGTCTCCAGTGTCCTTCACTTTGTTCACTCTGCAGATGCACCACTGTTATTTATTACATCCTCCCTTTATCTGCCACATCAAAAATGTGGATGTATAGTCTATTTTCAGAAACTGCAGTGACACCAGAGACCCTCAATTATGCAGCATTATTAATGTATAATTAATGACAGTGACAGAAACCATATAGATGTGAAGCCTGCTGTCAGTTAAACTACTGCAATGTGTATGAATGTGGTGTTGGTTTCAGTGTACCTTTTATCAAGGAAGGCAAAGTTAGTATCCCATACTTATCATAAAACAAAACTGCATTCACTGTCACTGCCTCTGCATCATTGTCATGCAAACGCTATCAGTCACAGTGCAAAAGTGACAAATGGTGATAAATGAGAAAATGGTGACGGAATAGGATATGAAATTAACCCTGACGTAAAACTATATAATCGGCTTCGTTCACTGATCTGCAGTGGATTATTCACATGTTCAGATGAATGGAGTTGTGTCCCCTGCTGTGTCCCCTGATGTGTAGTTTTCTCCCCCCAAGAGCTACTGTGCATCCTGGCCATAAATTTCCGTCAGTGTCAAGGGGTGGGGGTTGACGCTTCAGCTGTCAGAGAGAATCATGGGATAGCCTGGGTAGAAAGTCAGACTACAGGACCTGGCCTCTCATGGACAGAGGAGGAGGAGGAGGAGGCGAAGTGGGGATGGACCGCGGGAAGAGTAAATCTGTCTGGAGTCCAAAGAAGCTCGGAGTCAAACAGCTTTACAGTCTGAACGCCACACCTGAACAATAAATATGACACAATATTTGTGACATAGCATAGATAGAGCTGACACAGTGGTCTAGTAAGATATATCGCACTTTTTTGGATCGTATTGTAATAGTAAAACAATTTCATTTACAGCAATTAATTTACAGGCTAGCTGTTTCCCATTCCTGACCACAGCCTGATGCTAAGCTAAAAGCTTTCTCCTCTTGTCTTATGCTGAACAGGAATTTCCCCATTTATTTTTTGTATATGTTCAGTATACATCCCTATATACTTTATAACTATTAATGTGATGCTGTATGAAGAGTTTCAGGAGCAACATGTCTGCATTTCAAGTGTTAAACTTCTTAAAGAAAATAAGTGGAGGGCTAAAATCTCCCTGTATCCACAAATGCAGCCTCAAATCCACTGGGGGAGAAAAGTCTAAATACGGAGTTATGCACTTTGGATGTGCCTCAATATCCCAGACTATAAAGTAGGACAGGATCCCAGCAGGGACAGTAAGTCCGTGTCTCCTCCAGTGGCAACTCAGAGAGTCAAACTTTTTTTTTTTTTTTTTTTTTTTCCTTGGGTGAATTATTGATCATGTGCTGAGAGACTGAAAGTGGAAAGTGAAAAAGAGATAATGAAAATGCCAAAATGCCGCAGAGATATATTCTAACTGTTGTGGCCGTTCTGATTCATTAAGTATGTTTCTTTGAGGATTAATGGTTCGTAAGAACAAAACAACGAATACTAATGGAATATTTTATATTCATTTGATATGCATATCTTAACACAATTATATCATGGAAGTATTCAGCACTATTTCCTCCACTCTGGTGAAGAATGACAGTCACCAAATAATTAATAATATAAGTTTCCGAAACCTCATTTAACCCAAAGAATATAATCACATATTTCTTTACTGAATGCAGTGAATATATAATGTGCTGCAGTTTATTTTTTGCAACTCTTATTGAATCCTGATTGATTTTTTTAGTTTCTTTAAGTGTTAGAAACTCTCAAAGACCCCGAAACCACCAGGTTCTCTTACAGTTCATATAGGCACCCTGTTCACACAGGTCATGTCCATGTGATTTTTCTCTTTCCAGCAGGTGTTATAGAAGACTGGTCCAGTTAGGACTAGTGCTGACATGGGGGTCACAAACAGAGCTGATAATGAACATGAACTGCTGGACCTCTTTTTTTTTTTTTTTTTTCTTGGCTCTCCTCCCCCATTAAACACCTCCTCCCGTCCCCTCTGGCTTAACGGGAGTACCTCCTGCCTCAGACAGGCTGCACACTCATTGGGCTGTTTTAGAGGAAAACCCTGACGAGCACCGTGACGGACACAGCGTATATAACCCGGCCCCACACCTGGGATATGAATTAGCCAATCAGGGGGGTTAAGTACTGTGGTCATAGGCACGATGACAATGACTCACCTGGGATCACGACCTTTTGACCTCTAGGATCATTGGGTCTTCTGACTCTTGCTGCAAAGAGTCTGGAGAATGAGTGGAAAAAAGAGCTCATATCTCAATAACGTTACTGGGTTATTGTTGGGAGTTAAAGTTGGGACACTAATGACAATTATTGCATCATGTTTTCATCAGAACTCGACCAAGAAGTGAGAATAAGAGATGGATGGATCATTTCTAAGAAGTGATGTCAGGGATAATATGAGTGTGTGCTGACATCGGAAAATCGAGCTGCTTATGTCCTAATATATTGACACAACATTTCTCTAATATGCCCAGAAGAGCTTTTTTATCCTAATATTTAACAAAGTTGACCAAAAAGCTGTGAGTCATAGCAGGATGTTGAGCCGTTCATAACAGAAAAGTGCAAAATAAACTAAAGGCATCTCATGAGCTGTGGAGGATCAGACTGCAACAGGTGGTTACAATGAGCAGAAATTCCTCCTCTCTGTCACACTGCTTATTAGCCAGTTTCATTACGGGCCAGAAATAATTTCACATGTCACACCAGCACGTGCTATTAATAGCACTTTGCAAATGTAATCTCCTTGAGCAAAGGAAAGCCAACCCATCTACTTTCCAGAGATTTTATAGAGACGTTTCTAAAAATGTACTTCTCAGTTCATGCTCCCTCTATATAGACATAGAAGCTGACTTATGCTGCCTCAGATTATAAACAGAAAAGCGATTAAATGACAATAACACAAAATGGACACTGGCATTACATTGCTACATAGGAGCGTTATCTGTTCAGTTTAGAAGAGCTGAAAACGAACATTTCTCTCACAGCTGGAAACAACTTCCCTGGAGTTGTCACAGCGCCACGCATGGAGCATTTTAATTTTTTAAGCGTGATAATCTCACTAAATTCCAGGAGAGCAGAGGAATTAGAGGAATTAAAGCACCATGCAACAACTTTATGAAGATGTTTATGTTGTTGAGACGTTCCTGTTGTGTTATTTTCATGATATGAAGTAACAAAACTTCAGGCATATGTGCAGAAAATCATAGTCCTAAAAAGCCCTGAGAGCATTGCAGCACAGAGCTGGAAGAGTGCCAGCTGAGGATAAAGTCTTGCACAAACAAATGCTCCTGTCCTTGGGCCAACCGAGCTCTGAGACAGAAGCAGCCGTTATCACAGGACCCTACTGCCTGCATGATAGCATCTCCCACTGAAAACACAGCTAATCTTCTTGGCCCTGGCTCCCTCTGACTCAACGGTGGTCAAACAAAGCGGGGAGTCGCTGTCTCCCGAGCTAAGCTAACAGACGGCTCCTCTCACTCGTGCCCTGAGCTGAGGGTTAGACGGGCAGCTTGGGTTTCAAAGGCAAAAAAAAAGGGGGAGGGAACAATGATGGCATCTGCCTTCTCTCTGGTGGAGCTGTGCAGGGATTCAGTTCAAAGAGCGAGCGGCTGAAGTGCATCAATTAGCGAGGGAAAGAGCTCGCTAACTCACCCGTTCCCTGGCCAACTCTCTATGACCTCAGAGCATTACATTATGAGGCATGATGAGAGTGTTGCACACTGGTCAGGCAATGTCAATAGCTCTTTGCAAATGGTCTGGTGTTGATGGACAGGCTTAAAGTGCTGTTCCTGCAAATGGAGTCAAAGAAAAATAACCGAATGGTTTGTATCGCCAAAAAAAAAAAAAAGAAAAAAGGGAGGAAACCCCAAGAAGGCTAAAAGGCCGAGCAGGTTAAAGCAGCTGTTCACATCCCTGCTCTGCCTGTCTGCGGCTTTTCACCTGACAGCTGATGGTGATTTAGTTCAGAGTGATCTGATTGATTCTGTCCTCATTCAGGAGAGTGATGGATTAGCCCGATGTCATGTTTTGGTCTGTATCCCTATCTGCCTTCTAGACTCACAGCCACTGATGCAGACTTGAGAGTGGGGGCCGCTGGCCTTGACCCTGCAGTAGACGATAGGAGACCCCATGTCTGGCCAGAGGGTTGAGACGCTGACCCCCGGTGACCTCTGTCTAACCCTCTGCGTCTGACTCCAAGCTCTCACTCGTGTACATTTATGACAAACTCCTCAGGATATGCATTATGAAAGCCATTTATCTAAAGTGACTCATTGCACAAAAAGTGAGGAAATCAATAAAATGTCTTTTTATTTTTATATATTTTTTCTTGTCAAGACAGTCTGAGGAGCTCTTCTTTTTTTTCCTTTGCAGCTTTGCTTTGATGTTGCAGTCAGTAAATGATACGCTGGAACATCGCTATCATTAATATCACACTGCCTCTGGGAGCCGGGGGGGCGCAGACCAGCGATAACACAGAATGAATCCAGTCATCAGCAAGTGTGACTGTAGCCATGGCAACCACAGTGACAATGATCTACCAATATTAGTTTTTCCTTAAGTGTCTGAGCCAAGAACAAAGCGTGTTTTGTTACAATGAATATCAGACTCTTGAATAACAACAACAGAAGACGTTTTGGGAGGGGTGGGTGTGTGGGTGGGTGTTGGAGTGTGGGGGGGGGGGTGTAAAGTGCCTGGCTCCAAGAGAAACTAACAGGATATTGATAAATGTGAGTGTTGACGAGTGAGAGAAGGAGCGCTGCTGCGCTGTATAATTGGTTATATGGGGTCTATAGTGAAAGCAGCAGATACCAGTAAAGCGGCACGGAGGCGTTGGCTGGATGCAGACATTAACATGATAGCCATAAAGCCACAGTGGGTAAAGAACACAGCCATGTCTGGCTCAGCCATTATGGACCGAGCCTTTGTTACACAAAACCAGCGCTTTATCCCACTGATTCAATGTGGAGCATCGACACCAAAGGCACCATCATCCAAAGTCAACATCATTGGACATGGGCTTTGTGGGACATCTTCAAGTTTATCCAAACTCTTATATATGTTTCAAAGTCAACTTTAATGTTTTTGAATAGAATGAAGTGTCATGAAGTCTTTTAATATGATCGAGCTGTATCAAGGACCTTTCTTTTTCTTTCTTTGTAGTTTATTGATTTGTTTTTGCTCCTTTTTGGTTGTTGCTTTATTATGACTTTGTCTGTGATCACATGACCTCTAAACAGTAAATGGACTTTATGATTGTTTTGTTCATTTGTTTGTTTTTTGACTCTCAGTCTTCTGCTTGGATAACATAACAGACAAAAATGACAATTTGCATCCAATCTGAAAGGCAGAAAAACCATTTTAGCTCCTCAATTTGTGGCGATTTTCTCTTTCACTTTTTTATGACTGTAACTGGAATATATTTGATTTTTGGACATTTGGTTTGACAAAAACATAGAAAACCTTTGACTAACTAGTCAGATTTTGAAAAAAATATTAATTAATGATAACAAAAAAGAAAGAGCGAAGCTCTAATTTAATGTTTTAATGACTACTCAAAGCACAATGGAAGCTAGATTCAGTCATTCCCACACCACTGGTGCTTCATTAAAGGCAATTCAGGGTAAGTTTCTTGCCCAGAGACACTTCTAATTGTGGAGCTGGGAATTGAACCAGAGACAGACGTTTGGTTTATTCTTCATCCTGAGCCACAGTAGTGATACAGTCTTCCCTTTGATATGATGTGTGTAACGACACACTGTCTGAATGTACAGTTTATTATCAGGCCGTCAGACCAGACTTGTTCCTTCACTTTTAAGTAAAATCGCCCGTTGAAGCCATTTCTTATCTGATGCGGGGAAACCAAGAGGAAGATGATGGACTTTTAGCTTGTTTCCTGTTATCAATGAACTTTGACAACTGATACCCAGTTGCACCCGCTTTTGAAATCATATCTCAGGCCTTGTAATGTTCAATAATCCTTCAGTCTGGGAAAAAAAACAGACACAGAAGTTGCTCATCAAAGACATGAAATAACAGGGCAGGTTATTCAGGGATCAATGATGAATCACAGATGAAATGGATGCTCAAAACTAACATCCATCTTTTAAGTGCCTTTGAGCTTAAAAAACCCGTAAAGGATGATGTCTTCATCTATTCAATTAGCTTTAATAAGAGCCACAAATATTTTACATGCACAACTTTGCTCTCGCTTTACCCTCAGAGAACAGAATTTATGCTCGTCTTGACTGGGCTGAAAGCAATAAATGAAATGTGATTTACAATTGATCCCTATAATGTTGACAAATGGGCTGAAGGTTGGGTCCATTCATACGTGTGTGGCCTCACAAAATGTAAGAGAATCCCAAGATTCCCACTTTTGACACTCGCATGAATTATTCTCAACAGGTTGCTCTCCACACCCCAAACCCCTGCAGACTAGCATTACTGTCTAAACACAGCAGAGGGTAATTGAGCATTGATGATTGTGTGTCTGCAGCAGCCTGAGTTAAGCATGTGTGTGTGTATTTGTGTGTGCATCTTCAGCGTGCATGATAAGCATTTTGTTGTGGAAGTGTGTTGCTGGTGCTCATCTTCCACCACGTGCTTCAGGAAAACAGCCAACTGTAAACAAACAGGAGTGTGAGAATCAGGATCAACTGTCCCACGTATATGTGCACGTGCACATGCACATGCACACTCTTGCAGCATGCCTGGTGCCATGCATTTCACCGGCCCTGAAGGTCATCACCACCTGTTTGATACAATAAAAAATCTAGTGTTACTGTTGTGGAAGTTATTGGAGATTGAGTTTCATTGTGCGTGTGTAGTGCAGGTGCATGCAGGGAAATGGTCAGACGGGTGTAGTATTATTGATAGGGAAGCATCCGTCTGTGCTTTACAGCGATTTCATTTCATTGTCTTGGAACCAGGAAGGCATTCATTGAGACAATGACAATATTTCTCCAGAGAAAAGAGTCATAATCCACCGCTGAAATTAACTGTCAATCCAAAATAAAGGGCACGACAGGCCCTGGCAGCTTCGCACACACACACACAATTCTCAATTGCTGTGAGAAGAGAATATCTTTTTACAGAGAAAGTCCCTGGCTGAGGTTTTAGGGGATGGTTACCCTTAATGACTTAATCCAAGTTCAGTCTCAGCGGCCTCAGCTCGTTGCATGTGTATGTGTCTCTGTGTAATCCTCACTGTGAGATGGGAGCCCAGAGCTGACCTCACTGTTTGGTTTCACAGGGTCTCCGGGGGCCCAGGGAGGTTCTGGGGGCCGGTTCTTACAGCAGAAGCGGTCTGAAACGCTGACATGCAGGGCCGAGGTCCGCGGGGACCGCCGGCCCCGGCTCCTGTTACCGCCGGGTTAGTCACGCTCTGTGAGATTTATGTGTGGAACAGTAGAGAGGGTTTGGGTTGCACGATACCACCAAAGTGTCGCGATATTAATCCTCTGCAGAATGAACCACTGATTCCAAACATGCCCGAGCATCATTTCATAAGTATCAACATTTTACTACATAAAAGCATGTAAACAATAGAGAATAAAACAGCTTGCTTTTATTTAATTCATCTATTCATTCATTCTGTGTTCAAATATTCTAAATTATGCAAGGAAGATATAATTATATCTCTGCACCTTAATTAACATCGTGTTCATCCTCTGCCCCAAAAGACCTGTTAGTGCCAAGGAAAATATTATGCAAAGAAGATGAATTCTTCTTCTGTGGTTTGCAGAGGTTGACAAAGTTCTCATAGACTTTACCCTGAGTAAAAATGAGCAATTAAAATCTACTGCATTATAAGTTTTACTGGCAAAATATGCACTATATACAAAAAAGTACTTTTCATACAGAAATGAGAGCTTTACTTGTATAATATAAATGAAAATAAGAAAAAAATGTAACTTGAGGAATATGCTTTTTACCTATGAACAGTAAATATACTGGACAGGATTGTAAATCTCCTGTACTGAGAGACTTGCACTCATATCAAGTCATTTTCCTGTGTGACTGAGTCTTAATCTCTCATTTCATCAAAACAAGTGGAAAAACATTCAAATGTAGTCCAAAAATTTCAATATGTTTCCAGCTGAAATGGATTTATCTTAGCATCCTCTAGCAAGAGAGAATAATGAAGGTTCAGCGATCATTAATCAAGAAAACGCAGAAACTAGAAATCCAAATGTGACAGTGATTCTTCATCAGGTAACGCTGCTGAAATGATTTTATGGTCGAAATCTCAATCAAGAACTGGGCTTCATGCTCCTTCTCCCCATGTGCACCAGCTCTGTCCATTTCTAATGATGGCAGCAGTGTCTCAATGTCTTTAATAATGACTGGCAGCAGCTGATTATCTATCATTGACTGGATAACCCCTGTAGTGTTGGCTAAGCATTGGCACTGGAAGGAAAAAACTCAGACGTCTATATCAACACATTAAAGAGATGTGCAGTGCTGGTTATGTGACATGTGCTACCTACAGCTTGCAAGGCATGGACCATAAAGAGCTAAAGACGCTAAAGAGATAAAGCTAAAGGCAAAGTGCTAAATGATGTGTAAATCTAAATGGATTGTATCAGTGAGCGTCTTTAAAAAGAGTCTGAAACATGTTGTTTTCCGGCTTCAGGCACATCAACACATCGTTCTGCTCCTGTGCCGGTGCTCCTCTAAACTGGCAGCATACTGATATAAATTCACTATATATCTATATAACACACCACCTACACATGACTACCTCACTCAACCTCACATTAAATAACCCAAACTGTTACTTCAAGTTCAATTTTGCATCACCAAACACAAATATCTGCCTGATCTTCACTGAGGTCGGATTTTTCCTGGAGCTTTTCTCTCTTAATTTTTCACTAATTGAGATGTTGTTCAGCAGAGGATTTCACCATCACAACAACAACAACAAAAGATCCATGTATCTTCATGTGGAGACCACACAGTGAGGTGAGTGGATGTGTGGTGGTCGTTTTTAAAGCGAGCACTTGTCCTGGCTGACATTTGGACAGGCCACTGGTTATTGTGTTGTTTCACACTGTTTAGCGTTGATAGGGTGGACCCGTGGTGTGGATGGAGCCAGGCTGGACCACCTTCTCTGGTGGCTGACCCTGGGTGCTTGGGGCATGGGGGTGGTATGAGGGTGGGGGGGGTGGGGACAGGTGGACTGGGACCCCCCATACTTAACCATGGACCTCCAGTAGAGAATACTTAGCCCTGTCTCCCCAGGTGGACCAGATCAGAGGCGGTCTCTTACATGTTAATGCACACTTTCATACGTTGTATTTTCATCTTGAGGCATTAAATAAAGTTTTCATGAAGCACAGGCAAAAACAAACCTTCTCCCATGAGGTTAAAACACCTTTCTCAGACATTCAACACATATTTGTAGCTGCATTTCTCGACTGGCTATAAACAAAAGCTGTGTTATTACGCTGTTTTCTCTGTGTAGGAGGTTTTAGCATCCCAGTGCTACATAACAGAGACATAAGGGCTGCACACACCCGCCCCTGCTTGGATGCAGACCACAAACAGGCAGCATAAACAATGCCGAGTCTGCCTTGTGTTTTATCTCCTTGCCACCCACAGTTTACGCCAGCGGGGAGCTGAAACCTTGCGCTGCCCATGGTTCATCTGTAACCCCCCTCCCTCCCGACCACCACCACCACCACCACCACCGCCACCTCCTCCTGGTTAATCACCATACCCAAGCCCATCACAGAGCGTGGCTCCAGCCCATTAGACCTTAAACCACCCTCTGGCTCCCAGTCAAATTATTAAAACACAAAGTGTAACCTTAAACTGCTATTAGACATTATTTCAGTTTCCCACCAGTGCAGTTCCGCTGTCGGCTGAAAGTCAAGCCAGGCCTCGTCTGTGTGTTCGCCCCCTTTGGAGAATTTCAGACATTGTTTTAAGAGAGCGGCGCTGATGTTTGAGACCCTCACGCTCATTTGGACATTCTTTGTGAGTGAGGAGTTCCTTTGGGGGCGATGTTTGAGTTTTGAGTCATTTCTTCACGCTTCTCGAATGGAAAGAAGACGCTCAGGATGATGAACAATAGGAGGGAATGGAGTCATCTTGGAGCAGTGATTCCCCTTTTTCTCCCCCCCACCCCCACCCCCTGCCCTCTCTGCTTTTCTCTGGCACTTAGACACACCAGTGTCCAGGACTGACCTGCCTGACCCATTCTTAACAGCGCTTCACAAAGGAATGCACGTCTTTACTCTCTGCGGCGAAGGGGCTATTAGCAGCCTGAATTCATCACTGCATAGTCATAATTTGGCCCTGTGAAAGAGATAATTCAGCAGCAGCCCTCTGACTCCAGAGCTGTTTGTGAATGCTCCTCACACCTTCCCCATGCCGCAGTCAGGCAGATGAAAGGCTACATTGGCGGGTTGTTGTGTTGTGTTTGTCAGACATGTTTTCCTTGATTCCCCCTCTCCCCGTGTGGTCCCTGCTGGCCTGCTTTCAAAAACAGCCTACTGAGCCCATGGAGAGGTGGCAACTAGGAGGAAGAGGCTCAAGCACAGCAGCTGAGTCTGTACATGTCAGAAAACTGATCTCACCGGGAGCATCGAAACATGAAGAAGAAGAATTTCAAGCCAGTATCCTGCCATGAGCATTTACACAAAGCCCCTGTCTATGAAACATCCAGCGCAGTGTCAGATTCGTTAGAGAAACACATTGGGTATTGTTAATCTCACAGGATGAATGATCAGTGTGACTCTTGGGGAGGCCTATTTAAATTTCAAAATAAGAGAAAAATGAAAGAACAGCTCTGAGTTGGATATGCTCCATGCTAACAAGGCCTACATTAAGTTGATTGATGGTAATTCCCTGGAAATGTTGCATTTGAATCATACATTAAAAAGAAATATGATCAACTTAATAATGCAGCAGCTGCTCCACACTGATGATTGCAGCTGCAAATACTGTACACAAATCACCAGTGGTATGAAATGCATTGTTTTGTGTTGTTTTATATTAAATGTTAATGTTAATGTTTGGCAAGTTAATTCCAGCTCCTCATCATACAAAAGAGTGAGCATGGAGCTAACAAGCTAACAAGCTACCTGGTGGGTAGTTGGTGTAAACATCATTCAACAGAATGAGCTTGTTAAAGAGGCCTGGGGGTATTTTTTTAACATTTGTTACCTAGTTCAGGAAATATTTTGCTTGTCGACAAAGGTCCTCACCTGGGAAGTGGTGAGTAGGAGTTGGATAAATGAGGTCTGGCACGGTGGGTATAAAGGGAGGAGCTATAGGACAACCTGGGTAAACACAACAGGGTCATCCAAGGTTCAAACCCAGGACAAATAGCAGGCCATCCCAATCCTCTTCTGTCTTTCTATTTCCATTTTTCTGTCTCTTCCTTGATCTATCACAGCTACAGTTCCTCCTTCAGCTCCTCTGGCTTCCTCCCATTATACTGTGAAGCTTTTCCATTACAGTGATACAGTACCCTGCAGAGTTATATCTGATATATGAGTCTATCTGCATATTACCAGCATGTATGTATGCGTGTGTTATTGAAACCGCTGTGCCAGGTGAGCTCTGTATACCCACAGAGACACTCCCGGACAGAATGTGAGGAATTTCAAAACCCATCTCCCCCTGCAACGAGCACATAGATGATTTGCACCCATGCAGCCCCGGCTTTATATCACTGCGAAGAAGCCTTCACTTCGCTTCACTGTGCCCCTGGAGTTAAAGTTACATGATGAATGACAGGGCAATCAGATCAACTTTCCAATGCAGCAAGACACTGCCGCCCTTGAGACAGCGCAGGAGGAAGAATTGTTTCACAGCCAGGCCAAGAGGACATCCAGATAAAGTAGGAGCGGATGTGGAGTGTGAAACTTAACAACAGATAACAACAGATTCAATAGGTTCCTTTAAGTGACCATGCTTTATCTCCACAGAATAAAATCGATCATCATAACTTAATTATCCTGAGAATAATATGAAGAGGAGCCAGGAGAGGGTTCGGGAGGGGTGGGGTGGGTTGGGGTGATGGGGTTAGAGGGGATCGGGGTGTCACTGCTCTGCGGAGCCTTCATTGAGCACTTGATGGATGCTCTGTAACCAATGGAGATAGAGTGCCCCCATAGCCGGGGCGAGCACACAATCTTCTCAGCAGATTAACTCTCATTGATTTATAGAGATTTACCTCAGGAAAGAAAACAGCTGGCAAAAGGACAAATACCAGAACTGGCAAGGCATAAATTCAACAGGAGAAAAGCCAGCACATTTGTTAAAAAGATGATTCTTATCACGGTAAAGCAGATAGGGGATAGAGTTACAGAGGGGGGCGGTTCGTGACATGAAAACAACTGGACTAAGTGACAAAGAAAACAGTGCTTTTTTATGAAAACAAAAAAGTTAAAACCAACTTTTACATTTATACATAGCTCTGTTTGTTTATTTTCTGTTCACTTGGAGACTGCAGCACTGATATAGCACTGGCATCTTATAAAGTTGCTACGGCAAATGGCAGTTGTCTGGTTGTAGCGTAGCAACCGTAACTAAGCACAGAAAGTCTGTGTTTGTCTGGTCTAACATAAGCTACAAAAGTTAGCATACACAGCTAAACTACTTGTCCACTGTGCTGAAGCTGCTCATAATAATATTAACAACTCTGATCTGCTCTTTATTGAATTTAGGGAAGTTTATGCTCCACAGGTCCCAACAGTTAACCGAACAGTTTTCATCCTACACGCCGGTTTTTCTTGTAAACCAAGCAGCTATACATTAAAATAAAAGAGACACAGACAGGAGAGCTTTTGGCTAGGCCATTTTATTTCAGTACTGGCATTGACACACACACACACAGTAAACGGTAAAGTAGGTCATAAACACCACAATCATTCCAGATGTTACTAATAATCTCATTTAAAACACCTGTGCCCTCAGAGGTTGCCATGGTGATTGTGCCTGCTTAATTTTCACAGAGTGAGATTCAGCTGAAATGTACCTCTTAAACTCAGACGACTTACAACTTAAATATCCTAACTGTAATCACATAGAGTTACCTGTGCGTGTGTGTGTCTTTCCGACATTGGAGACAGCTCTTGGTGAGTAAAAGGAAAGAGGATCTACTGCTGTTGTTTCTTTTAGGCTGGCAAGTAAAGAGCTAGCAGTAGCACTGGCTAATTCGGGCTAACGTCGGCTAACTTTAGCTGACGGTAGTTTTACATTGCTCTTTTTAATGTCAGTTGCCGTTGTATGCTTTCAGCTGGCACACTGCTTGACTCGTGTTTCTGTATATATCTGGTGAATATAGGGTCAACTTTCTCAAACTTTGTTTTTTCACCACCAACTGCTCAGACCACTAAATGCTGTGCTAAGCAATATGCTATTAACTTCTTCTGTTGCCTCCTGAATGGGAAACATAAAGTGGCTTTGTCAGACTTTTTTTTTTTTTTGGCTCAAAGCAGCTTCCTTGTGTGATTGGAAAAGCTAGGAAGAGCAAGCAAAAACATAATAGTATTAAAGAACAAAAGCCACAGTAAATTATTTTTTGAGCTGCTGCCACATATGTCTGCAGAGTACAGGACAGTCTCTCTTAGCTCTCATTTATAAACATATGTATAAAGGACTGATTAGTGTCACTTTAACAAGGACTGGGGGCGTCTATAGAGCCAATATACTCTAATATAGGCTTTATTCTTATCATGTGTGAAATGGCCTTGCTGCTAAGTACTGACTTCCCAATTTTATCTGGGACATTCATAAACCTGCCAGAGGTTAGAAATGTCTGGGAAGGCTGAATAATTCAGACATGGAGAGAGGAAGCTATTAAAGTAAAGATTATCTGCAAAGCTAAAATCAGGAGAGGGGAGATAATGTTGGAGTCGGATAGAGCTATTGAGGGAGAAACCTATAGGGGAGCTTTACTTTTATTCAGCCAAAGGGTCTCTCCGTTCTCTGTGCTGCTTCCCCCTGTGCTTACCACCTCTTAACACCCTGCCATTAAAGTGAAATATCAGATGTGGACGAACATGAACATTAGACTCCCATGACATCAGCTCCGTGTTTTGGCCAAAAAAAGCTTGAATCTTTGGCACAAAAACATCCACTCAGCAAGTGTCCTATTTTTGTGGGCTTATAAAGTGAGAGTTTAGTAACTGTGTGGTCTTATTATTTTCCCTGTGGATGAGCAGCTTTTTAGCGCCCTTGTATTTCCTTGTAAATAACACAACTTCCAACAACTCACTCACAGTATAAATGATTTCTACTATAATGAAACCATCCGCATCCCTCTGCAACACGTGTGTTTGTTTTTCCAGTCTGCAGACAAGTCAGGGCAAGCCCATGTCATGTCACAGCGCTTCAGGGGACTTGCACTGAGTCGCACTAACTCTCTTCACTCTGCTAACATTATGTGTGTTGTTGCATTGACTCAAGTCACGTTAAATGCATTAATTTTCACACATTATATCTTTATTACTTGGCCTCTTCACCTTCACAATGGTTATATGAGGTGTTAAGTTTGTATTGGATTAATTTATCAGGTCATATCAGAGCAGTGAACTTCAGCTGTGCCCAAATGATTCCCTCTTTACCATATATATTATAATATTCTCAATATATTACTGAATATTATAGTTGGTATTGCCCTCAGACTTTCCCCAATTGAAGTAAATCAACTACTTTTCACGAACTAATTTTAACCTCAGAGTGGAAAAAATATGTAGTCCATCTATACCAATTGACTGAACATTTGAAGGAGTTTCTACGTTTTAGCAGCAAATCCACATAATAATCCCTCAGAGCAATTCAAGACAGTCATGAAGGCATGTAATTTATGCAATATATCATGACATTTCATATGGTCAAAAACAAAAACAAGTCAGAGACGCAGAAAAAATACAAGTAGAACAAATCAGTTAAAAATGAAATACTGCAAAAAGTGATTTACAACTTCACTGGTGTCTGCTCATGTTCTGGAGAAGACTTTTTAACTACTCACAAGAGCATTTCCAGCCTTTAGTTATAGACTGTGATCTGGCCCGTTGCCTCGGCTCGGACTTCTAAAGGGACCTGTGAGTGTTCGGTTTTTGCTGAACAGCAGCTCATACAGTAGTTTTCCCTCTGTGCACACAGCCCTGAATTGGACGCAGTTGCACGTTGAGGTGTGACTCTTGTGTGTAATAGCGTTACACGGCTACTGCTCAACAGATGTGCACCTCTCTGCCTCTGACACACATACAGATGTGCGTCGAGACGGAGAAAGAGAGAAGTGTAGCACCCCTCCTCCTCCCATCTGAATATCCTTCCACACCTTGTTGATGGGACCGGAACTTTCCTGTGTTTCGCCGGGGTGGGCCCTGCTTGACTCATGGGGCCGAATGAGAGGGGTCACGACCCGTGCTATGAACTGCTTCCTGTTTCTGTTGAAGGGGTCTTCCGAGGCCTGTGGTGATCACAGGAGAGGCACGGCGGGCAGGCGGTGCGCATCCGGTTTGGAGTGATGCTGCCGCAGTGAAAAACATACATCAGCCAAGCAGTAGCTGGAACCGGAAAAGAGGGGAGATAGATAAATGCCATTATTTACTGCTGTGATGGATACAGGCAGAAATGTGTTTACTCTGTCAGAGTGGGAGGATGTATAGAGGAGGAGAGACTGTGTTAGACTGAGGCTTCATGCAGCTTAATGGTGGAACAGTGCTTTCCTCATCCTTTTTTGACTTATGATCTCAACTTTTTGACAAGCTGGAACTTTGTTACACACTTTTGTCCATTAATTCTCTAAGTTATAATAACACTCTACTCTCCGAAGTTTCTGCTGAGTTTGGGGACATGTAATCTGCCAATAGCAAAGGATCCAGCATGTACAATCCAGCAGTGGTAAAACTGAAAGAGAGTGCACTGGAAATTTAGGTAATAAACCTTCACTGGAGAGGAAAACTGTGCACACAGGTATGATGAGCTGCTCTGTGAACTGTGATGGATGATGATAGCAGGCAGCTTGGGTAAAAACCATAGTCGAACCCTTTTCCCAGTTTTGTAAAAACCTGTATCATTCTCTGACTCCACTTGTCCCTTTGCAGCTCTTTTAAACTCCATGGATCTCAGCAACAGTGTCACAGGAATGAGTCCTTGGACTACAAAAACACATCATCCCTGCTGCTCTCTGTTAACATGGTGAGTAGAACAACTTTATTACGTTACATTTCCCTTATTAATATCAATTCACTTATGATTAATATCGATTCACTGCAGTGAAGGAAGCTGCCGTCCAGAATTTAGATGTATGCAAACACGTCTTTGCCTTGTGCTTTTAGATAACCAGTTGTAAGGAGGGTGTTGTCCTTGTTCCTGGAAAGCTGACTCTGTCATAAATCAACATCCATCACTAGCAGAATGTTTTCACAGACTTAAATCATAAAAAACACACGTCTCAGATTTCAGAGCATCGATGTCATTGGAGGAAAAGTGTCATTAACCCACCCAATCTCTACATTTAAGCCAATAATGGCGCAGCTTGGAAGATCGCATCTTTAAATACACAGTGTGTTTGGAGTTTATCTCTCATATCCACAAACCCAGGCACCTTATGTGATTTCTTTTTCGTCCTCTGTCGATGGCTCCTCTGACCTCCTTATGCCCGGCTGACAACTGTCATGCAATGATTTAGGATTATTTTTAAATCAGGAGCTGTCGAGGTTTGACAGGACGAGGATGGGGTATCTGTATCCCTGGAGGCCTTGTAAATCTGGACAGTTTACTGCAGAGAGGGGGAAGAAATGGCCCCGTGCTCTCCCCTGTCCAAGCCCCGGCGTAATCCCACCACTTCCTCTCCTCCGCTCTGCTGCCCGGGCTCACGCAGTAATGCATTTTCTGTAACTAACAGCCGTTGTTTCCCGATTGTCACGCTCCCATCCCTTTCACTTGGAATGTGTGTATATAGTACTTTTGTGTGTGCATGTGTGTTTGTGTGTGTGTCTGTGTAGCAGTATAGAATATAGTGTTGGGGTTTAGAGCTCTCGGCCGACTGGGGAGCAGTGGAAATCGAGGAGGAAAAAAAAAGAGTGACAGACTGGTAGTCGAAGGTCTGGAATTGCAGTTAATATTAACACCACCCTCCTCCATTACCGTTCACCACCTCTCCACAGTTCCCTGCCCTATGAACTGAGCTCTGGCAGCCAGGCGGGGTGCTGCAACCTGGGCCTCCAGCTTCCGTCACGCTTGCCCCCCTCTCCCTCCTGAAACAAGAACACATGGGTGTCAAGTCCTCTCGTGCTGGCTGGCAGTGTCCAGCCCCTTTCAACAGCTTTTACTCCGTTTAATTAGCCATGTCCCCCCTTATCTCCACGTATAGGGGGCATGACAGGCCCGAAACACACACACACACACTTACTCGACACAAGGATGGCACACTGAGCGAGCTTTGGCAGCAAGTCAGAGGGTAATCAATTCACGCACCTCCTCCCTCAGTAACATTCTTCACAGCACTTCCTGACAGGTCTGAGTCAAGGAGCTCATGTGGGCCACAGCACTTAGTGAAGCTGACTAGACAATGTCAGATCCCATCAGAGGAGCGCAACAGGTTTTTGGGAGATTTGCCAACACGGCCCCTTAAGTGATGAGAGCATTGACAATAAAATTCACCTGCCCTCTGGTGCTGTTTTTTAACATTTTGGCAGACACTTTCCTGTTAAGTGATAAAATATTACTCATAATTATGCGTCAGAGGCATGACCAAAACAGGGTCAAATGCTCTCTTTGTTGAGATGATGGCGTTTTAATTCAAGCAGCATGTTGCACAAACCTCACTTCATTCAATTCAGTTATGGTAAATACAGTGTTTTTGCTGCATTGGCCACCATTTTCATGCTTCTGACTGATGAATGATCTCCTTATGGCTCCAAAAAGCAGGAGGTTTTTCTTCAAAGCCCCTCGTACGTATTTGTTTATAAAAATTGCAGCAATTCTGATGAAAATGGGTGGAAAATTGCAGTTGTATTGATGAAGCCCTGCCACGCTTTGGGAAGGCGTGGAAGAAATTTTATGTTATACACCCTCCAATCACGTAGGTCCAGTCTCTCTCAATAGGAGATGCATATGAATATATATGCTCGTTCCTTTTCCTAGAACAGCGTTGAGGTTATTGTGGAGCGTCGCTCACATCATACAGGAAATGAGTGTAAACACAGTTAGCATGGCGAGAAAGCATAGTGCTGCTTTATCCTCGTGTTTGCCCAGTGTTACCCCGGTGATGTCAGCAGGTGATGTTGACTCATCATGATCAATAACACACAACCACAGGTCCACAGGACAACACATAACCAGTATAAATCCATCTTTAAGTTAACAGTGACACATATGTTGGGCTTGTGAGTCCAACATAAGGAAATTCAATTCAGTACGATGTATGTGGCATGAAACGTGTTCACATTTTCAGAAGACAGGCTTATTCAAACATATGCTACATCATGTTTCATCGGTAACTCTTTAAAGCTGAGATAATAGTGTGTATCAGAGTTACGGCCATTAAAATGAAAGGGACTGAAATGTGGATGATGGAGCACGGCACACTCTCCCTTAAGGAAAAAACTGACCAGCCCTGACGTCTTCCTTTAATCATGACGTTAAAAGAAACAACAACAATTGTGGCAGCGGTGAAAGATAACCTCTATACTTCAAAGCCGTCTGGAGTCCCACCTCAGAGCTCTGTGAACTCTAATAATCTGCCCACAGGAGTCGAGGCTGTCTTGCATGAACTTTGTGTTTTCACTAAAATAGACCCTGACTGGCCAGACTGACCCCTGAGGAGGGGGGGGGGGGGGGTCAGCGCAGGTCCTCTGCAGGTTGTCGCAGGGTATCAGAGCACCACTGGCAGAGCTTAAGGGCTAAAGGTTGGAGGGTGTGTGAGGTAGCCTATGACCCCCGATTCGGCTCGGACGTAACACCCGAGCTCTCCGGGGGGAAACCCCAGTGTGACCTGGCTCACCTTTGTGTCCAGTGCCACAGTGCCCAACTGCCTGCACAAAGATGGAGGGAGAAGAGGAGGAAGAAAACATAAGGAGCGGCGTGGTAGAGGCAGATTTTTAATGGGAGACAAAGGTTCTGCGGTGTGAGCGCACTGGGACTAATTCCACTTTAGTTCAAGTCTAGGTTAAATGCGTTGGGAATGAGTCAATGCTGGCCGCAGAGAGTGTGACTAACAGAGCGGGTCAGTGACGGGGAGCCCTTTTCTGGCTGCTTTCAGACCAAAAACAGGCTGAGAGGAGAGAGCCAGAGAAGCCTCAGTGTGCAGGGGGAAACAGATGAGATGAATCCATCATCAGCTCCATATTCTCTCTCTCAACCCTCCACGGTAACGAAGGGTGCTTTAAGGGAACAGGCGGGGGCGAAGCTAAGTGGAACGTGGGATTGTGGAATAAACAGAAAGGACCTGACTCTAAAGTTGTCATCAACGTTGGTGCCAGAACGCTGAAATGTTTCTTTCGAGCATTCAGGTGGCAGCTCATGTTGTGCCAACAACAAAAAAAAAAAAAGCTCTTTCCAAAAAAATCACAAAGGAGTTCACACAAAGCTGGTGTTTGCAGGAAAGTTGGAACAATAAGAGACTTTGTTTGCAGCCAAAGATTTATTTACATTTCCTCTCCAATAATGATCCTGCGATGTGAGAGAGTCAAGTAGTCGAGGAATGATCCAGGCTTCAGTCTGGAAACTTCACATCTTCACAACATCTGCTTTGTGTGTTTCACCAAAGACTAAAGAGAGCAGCGTTCAAAGCTGCTGCCTCTAACAAGCTGCCTGACGCACACAGACACTTAGACTGTACCTGCAGGATTGCCGGTTCGTAACTGTCTGCAAAGCTTGGCCCAAGATGGATGAAACGAGCCTTGATGTTCGCTGTGCTCCCTGCATGGAGCCACTTGTGTTGAGAATTCAGCAAACCGGGAATCACTTCCCAGGAAGCTTTGCACAGTCTATCAGGGCTCGTTATTCTATACATGTTTATACAGTGCCGCTTTGTTGTCTCGCCTTCTTTCTAAGTGGTTTTCATTACCTAAAAAAAATCAAAAATGGCTCACACGGTCTCCCTCGGGGAGCTGGAGACATGAGGCCGAGTTATACATGGAAATGGGGAGAGAGAATGGGGCAACAGACACGTAGGAAATGATCATCCCAGTCTTTGGCATTAAAGTAGGTAGGTCATTAAAAATTTGTCAGGTTTCTAAAAACAGCTACGAGCGGCAGACGAAGAGGGTGACAGGCTAACCTGCGCTTCACCTGATTGATTGACCTCGGTAATAAAAGCCTTCTGTCGTTCTTCACATCCATCAGTATTGCAGCGGAGTAGAGATGCTCATCAAATCTTTAAACAATGTCCTTTAATCATCTTAATGTGGTGGCTAGGTAGGTTCAGTGTTCAGTGGAGCAGGGCTTTGTTGTGACATCACAAAGTTAAGGAAGTCCTGATGCCTCATTTTAAGGCAAACAGCATTTCTCTGTGATCTGAGGCTTTGATACTTCCACAGTATTAGTACAGAAACTAGAGCAGCTTTATAAGCAAAACAGACATGGAAATCTCACTTAATTTAATACGGGGCCTTTAAAGGAGCTGTTAAGCACTTTAAGCTGATTCGCTTCCTCGTGTTTTTATGGTGAATATGTGCCTGTTGGTTTAGCTTAGTAGAAAGCCTGGAGACAAAGGGAAATAGAGAGTTTTTGTCCAGAGGTAATAAAATCCACGGCAGCAGCTGGGACGTGGTCATCACAACTCCCCAGAATCCAAGGTCAGATTGCTTGTTTTGTCTGACCTGTGGTCCAAAACCCAAATTATAACCCATATTGATCTTCATATTCCATTCACTGTGATATAAAATAGTAAAAATCCTGAGAATTAAAAAGAAGGATGCAGCAGAGATTGTGTAGTGATCAAATATTTGTTGAAGTCATAAGACACTGGTTAATTTTTACACTAAAACGAATGGAATTGGCAGAAAAGCATGTTTATTTCTTTAAACTTAAACATTGCAAGAGGCATCGGTTTGATGTTGGTATCAAAATTGGAACATCAGAAGTAAATAAAGTCAGCTCTGGCCTGACTTGAGACCTTCCCCTTCCTTCAGATTTATACACACACTCTCCTAGAGATCACCTCCCTCAAGGACAAAGCAACAGATAAGCAGCGAGCCCCCTCATTATCACTCTCGGCCCAAACAGCGGCGCGTCACATGGCTAAGCTGCGTTTCCTCTCCAGTGCAGCCAACATTTGTTGCTGCCTGCTACTGCCCCCTGATCCTCGGCCGCCAGCACCCTCGACCAATTGTTGTTTACTCGTTCAGGGCAATGAGGCTCGACAAGGAGCTGACCACTCCATGGAGGAGGAGGAGGAGGAGGAGGAGGAGGAGGGGGAGGAGGAGGAGGAGGCCAAAGATAAAATGAATATCCCTCCCCCTGAATACCGGAGGTTGAAATGGAAAATGAACGTACTGTAGAAGCAGCTCTTTTGTTTATGTGGATGTGGGTGTATCGCTCATATGCTTTCACGTGTTAATTGCACAGTGGGTGTCCATGAAGGCGTCATGAGGAGAGGAGGGGATGAAGTGCAAGTGATGACAAAATGCATCCTGGCCTCACACCTCAGTGTTGGTGTGATGTAGAGACCTAGAGAGGCAGAGGTGTTAACAGAGGAAAGGCAGGTGCTAGGTTCAGCATGTGTGTTGGTGTGTGTGTGTGTGTGTGTGTGTGTTTGTGCATGTGTGCTCAGCCATAAAGGAATAAACCCTGCGCACATAACATGATTGAAACACCAAAGACGTGTGCAAAAAATAATTTCAACACCTTTGAGTTATGAGTCAAATTTACCTCATTCACCATCGCAGCCTGTCAGCCTTTAACCAGCAGTGTGTGTGAATCAAAGAAGTAGCTTGTGGAGAGAAGAAAACAAATCCATACAGGTGCCGACATGTTGTGTACACGTCCTTTGATGAGTTACACGTGGAACCACAAATTACATTTTACCACGCTGTGCTCTGAGAGTGCACCTCTTTTCCTTCATTTTCTGCAGACACGTGTGGATTACATTCACAGAAGTAACAGAAACCTGCAGCCAGTGACACTTTCTCTTATAAAGAGTATATTAAGCTTTATTAGCAATTAATAAAACACCAATTCATGTTCTATAATTCAGTTTTTAGGTTTTGATTTTGTGAATAATCTCTTTTGCTGTAGTAACAAATCCTCTAGTTACTTACCAACATGAATAAGTGATCAAATCTGTTGTTCATAAAGACTAGACATGTTAAGAAGTCTATCATGTGATGTTATCAGCAAGTTTTGGGCGTGTTCATCTAAATTTACAGTGAAAAGTTAATAAACAGACAGTAGTCCTCTCTTAGAAGGTCAAAGGTCACGTGGTTCCAGTGGAGGGGTTGACCTGAGTCATCCTGAATAAACACCAGCTAGAGAGATATTTTACAACCTGGCAACCAAAGGGTTGTTTTCTCATACTGTAAAATAATGACTTTTACCTCCTCTAGAAAGCATTATACTCATATTCAGTAATAGTCTCATACTGAATTGAACCTTTGTGAACATGTTGTGTTCCTGTGTAACGTTAAACAGGTTGTTTACACTGAAACTCAGGCTGTAATTTCAACGTCATTTTTAACTGTTTGATTTCATTTACTGTCCAAAAAAAAAATGTTTTCCTATTGAGTCCACTTATTCTTCTACTTCCAGCTCGCTCAATACAGTGCACATCATTTTGAGAAAACAGAGATGGAGGACAATTTTACCATCACAGAAATCACAAACACAATTTTGTCACAGCTCTTTGCTCTTTCTTCTTCTGCTCCCTGCAGCTCACCGCATTTATTATCTGCATTATTCTCATCTCCGTTGTCAGCCCTTAATCGTGTGCTGCAAGAAAACAAAGCCATTTCCACAGGCGCATAGAGTGTCACCGACGTAGCATTATGGCCTTTAGAGGTGAGGCGGCAGGCAGGGGCAGAAAATAAACAGCAGTAAACAACAGTAGCGGTGGGGAAAGGGCTTCCCTGCTGTGTTGATTATTGGAGGGCTGTAAACAGGCCTGATCCCCCCCCAGGAGCTCAGTGAGCGGGAACGGCTGCTGCTGGCTGCCCCACAGAGAGGCCAACAACATCTGGGCCTCAGCTCAGCTCACCTCATCACGCTCCTGTTGTTGCATCAGAGTGTTTGTGCATCAGCAGTGTTAGAGGAAAACACTGAAGCAGTAACAAGGAATCAGCAGAAAATGAGGAGGGAAAGCTGAAGTTAGACGTGTGACTGTGAACCTGGACAAAACTGAGACCCAGGAGAAAATAGGATTTTTTTTTTTTTTTTGCTGAGAGGTGTTAAGTGAAAACTGCGTGTGTAAGATACTTTTACTGAGGTTGGGAAGGCTGAAGAATACAATAAAAATCACAAAAACAAATTAATGAAATCAGAAATTTTGGCACAGTGAATTGAGAAAGCATCCACCAGAGAGCAGCAGCAGCAGCAGCAGCAGCAGTGGAGCGCACCGCCTGGTTACCATATCTGATTTTTAATAACACTGCCAACAATAGTCAACATGTGCATCAGTGTTTGTCTATCCAATATGTTATTTGCAGAGATTTCAGCTCGGGCAGCCAACTGTGACTAGAAATTATTCATCTGAGCCAGTAAACTTAATGCCTTGCTCAGAGGCATTTTGGCAGAAGTGGACAGAGTGAGGAATTGAAGTCTGGTGCACTCATTAATCATAGAAATGTGTTGACTGTGAGACTCATTGTGAAATGGCAGCAAGCCAGTGGAACATTTTCTAATGGCTGCTTGTGAGGGAATAGTGCACTTAGCATTGTTGCTTTCCACCACTGTCTTATGTCGCCCTCTGCTGGTGGACTTGTGCAACCGACCTCCATCACAGTGACTGTACAACTCAAATATAAATATAAAATAGAGCTATGTTTCATTATTATCACATATAGGAACACAGGGTGTAAAAAGAGGGATTCATAATGGCTGACTTCCTTTTAGCTGCTTCAGTTTTGAGATGCTGATGTTGTTCACGCTGAGTCACCGTCACAGCTTAATGAGACTCTCAGGGCATCATTAATGTGATTAACAACACCTGTGCTTTCCCAATTATGACAAGTCAAAATGTCTGCAGTGAAACTGAGCTGCAATCATCTCAACACCCGTCCTCCTCTTTGGAAAATATCACAGCGCTGACAAAAATACAGCTAGTTACGTCCTTGTGGTCGTCTGCTTGCGTGTCAAAGACTTGTTTATCCAGATTCTTATAGTGTTGACCTTTTATGCAAAATTTTGTCAAGTTTTGAGTAGTGGGTAAAACATGTTCAAAGTCTAATCTCTTTCTTTAGTTCCAGTAAATGTTTCTGTCAAATCTGAAGTTGCAGGATGAAAACATCTCCATTATTAGCAAATCTGCTTCAGTTATCAACATGGCTGATGAGTATATGCATACACTGAACTAAGGAAATGTTATGAGTGACTTTTAGCTGTGTATATTTCTTTCAGGTGGTCATGTGCAAAACTCATTCATTCCTTATGTGATTGCTTCCTTCTCCTAATCCAGTAGTTAAGAGGTCAAGTTCTGTTTCTTGACTTTGTCACTCCAGTCAAGTCCCCAAAAAGTACACATTAGCTGACAGTAAATCACAATGAACTGAGTGTCATAATTCAGTAACAAACAAACATCCCTTTACATTTTCAAACAGTAGGGAGAGAGGTTGTAAATAATCAGTAGTTGTGTGGATTAGAAAAAAGACAATGAAATGACTGATCCTTTGTTCCTCCAATTTATTATGAAAATGTACAGGGGGATTAACGGTAGGACTTCTGGTAGCGGGCACGAGCTCCAGGTCCACCGAACTTCTTGGACTCGCAGCGACGTGGGTCAGCAACCAGCAGGGTCCTGTCGTACTGGATCAGGATGTCCTTGATCTCCTTCTTGGAGGCCTCATCCACATCTGCATCAAGATGACAACACAAGTTACTCTTCAGATTCTTCACAAGGTAAGTCTATCTGTTAAGTCTGGTTACTAAGTAGATACAAAATTTGCATGCAAACCACTTGTAAGTAATTTTTAACAAGCCAAAATTCAACAAACTGTGAAGAGGGCCCTTGTCAATGGGAGCTACAAGGCATAAAGTATCATAAGACTGATTTAATCTATTTGGTATCATCTCTAAAATGCGTCTTTTAACTCATTTCATTACACTGTAAGCAGTTGATGAATACTCTGACAGCTTGCAACTTTAGACTCTTCAAGTGCTTTTAATTGCCATCATATTCAGCTCTGCTGTCAAAATAAATACTTTGACAATACAGCAAATAAAGCAAAAGAATTACATAGTCTTGAAAACAGAGCAAGGCAATGACAGTGCAAGTTTGCTGGTAGGGAATTTTTAAATGTCATTGAACAGTACAAGTTCAAAGACAGAGACAGTATTGCTGAAATGTCAATGTTTGAGCTGGAATTACTTTAGAGCGTTGCAAATGTGCCAGATTTGGCCCTAGCTACTGGTCATATGTGACTTCAGAAACTGTCAGAATTGATGTGTATGCATCAGCATCACCACCCATTACCACTGAAAGAAACAATTCCCAAATCAGGCCTTGGACCTCAAAAATAGGGCAAGTAGATAATTACAAAATGCATTTTAAATCATACTTACACTTCTGGTAGTATGCGACCAGGGCTTTGGAGATGGCCTGACGGATAGCTGCAAGAGAACATTTTAAATCATTATTGAAGGGTCCACAGTTACGCACTCATGACTCACAAATATGGAGGACAAGAGAAAACAAAGATCTGCTTACCGTAGATCTGTGCGACATGTCCACCACCCTTCACTCTGACTCTGATGTCAACTCCAGCAAAACGCTCCTTGCCCAGCAGCAGCACTGGCTCCAGAAGCTATAGAGTGAACACAATGATGCCAACTTAATACTGAGCAGAAGAGCAGGTTTAAAGTCTACTCTACTGAGAAACTTGTTCTTTTTTTTTTTTTTTTTTAGAGGTAGAAAGCATCCAGATGTGTCTACAGGCAAATTACAAAATCTCCTTGAGCACTACTGGTACTGTTCTGTAACTAAATCTGAGTAAAATAAAAAAAATCCTTAACACCTTATATTCACCAGTGTAGTTTATAATTGCCAGTTGCCAGGTGGAGGAGCAGTCACATTTAGTTGCCATCCCCAAAAGAATAATGTTAAAGAACTGGTCCCAAACATCACCCACTTCATGCTCATCTGATTACAGATGCCACAACCACCACCCTGCTTCTCCTCTTTGACAGACATGTGCAACCCGATGATCACATCTCTCTGGGGTCTCACCTTGTACTGGAGGGTGGCTGGCTCCACCATCTCCAGGGGTCTGCCGTTCACCTTGATCAGGCCATTCCCCCTCTTGCAGTGGGCAACTGCTGTGGCGGTTTTCTGTGACAGAAACATCATTGTTAGGTACCAACAGAAAAACGTGCTGCTGTACTTAATTTAAATACACAATTCATTCATCTTGAACACATGTATGCACAGTGGATGGACACAACTGCCGTCCCAACATGGTTTGCCGGGAATTGACATATTTGTTGATGTTTACGCGTAGCTTTTGAACATGCCATAGATTTAAGTAATTGAACTTTCTCTAAATAAGCAGTTTCTGTGTTCGGTTGCGTGAGGAGACACGGGAGCTCACGATAACGTTGTCATCCTCTGTAAAGTATCAGATGCGCTACCACTGCTAGCACCCGGTTAGCTAGGTAACATGGCTAAAGTAGCAGTAATCTATGTGGGACTATGCGATCACATTGGGCAGCAACAGACATTCACACAGACTCGTAGTACGTTTAAGCGCTATATTTGCCCACAAAAGTTATCTTACAGCTGTACATATCTGTCAAACCACGACAGACATCACACACCACTACTTCTGGTTAGCTACTTTAGCTAGTGTGCGCTAGCAGGGCAGTGTAGCCACAACACCACACGTGGATTAAGTTGTATATTTTTACTTACTTTACGTCCAAAAACCTGGACAGATTGCAGAGGACCTTTAGCTGGCATGTTTCTACAACACACAAGACAAAACAGTTACATGAGAGACCAACGAATAAGGGCAATTTATTCTGTTTTATCGGATCGGGCTGAAGAACATACCGTCTTCAGCTAGGGTGCCGTACGGAGAGACCGACGGGGTTTCACACGCCGAAGATCAGGGGTGTTGCACGACACTTCAGACGTGCTTGACGGTAGGGGTTGCGACAGTTGCTCTTGCTCTACCTCCATTTTACTCCGATACACTACTTGGCACTAGAAAAAGTTGTGTGTTGTGTCTTTTAGTCGCTAATAGAAATGATCACACTTTATAGTCCAACAGACATTATCGGAACAGGCTTTAAGTGTATCATTACGTACAGAAATAGTTTATTATCCTGCTTTTTATCCAAGAGACACACATATTGTGTACTGTATTCATCTTTTAAGGTACCTGACTGCAATTACTTTTGAAATTTTGCCTGTGTAACAACGAAAATCTGATGCCTCAGGTCCAGAGATATTGTAAGTGCTGTGTTGTGGTTCGGGCCTTTGTTGAATTTACCCTAAATTTTCATGCATTAGTGCCTTTGTCAGGAATACACTTGCCATAACGTGGGCTGATGCTTTAAGTTGGCAAGTTCTCTTTGGCATAAACACTTAACGTACTGCCTCTATTAAAATACTGACATTTATGGTCCAAATTGTGTATATGAAACAAATTGCGATCAAAGAGCAGAATAAGTAGGACATTTTCACTTCCCATCAAGACTGACTGTTGCTTAATAAGCTAGAACACCTCTGTTTGACGTAGACTTTGATTTCAATGTCATATCCAGACAAGTACTTATGGGAAGTCCTGTTACTGTGTGTCATCTTACTGGAATATACAAACGGCGCCTTCATGTTATTAATTCCACTGGGGCTTTTCTCGGGAAAATGTCTGTTGACATGGACGGGAAACTCTGGCCTCTAATATTAGTGAAATCAGTTTATGCAGTTTTAAACATGCTGGTCAGCATTTTATGGGGGTAATTTTCATTCATAACTCTCGTCACTAGTCACTGATCTTAATCACTGTCTGCAAGCACTAAAAGGTCCAGTTTGAAGTGAGGATGAAATAAGTGTTTTCTGTCTCTTTGTGAAAATCTTGAAACATCTAAGTGCAGCAGTGAATGGCTTTTCTCGATATACTTATGAGAAAGATAGATTGTATGTTCAGAGGAGGAAAAGAAGCTGTCTAAACAACAAAAACCAGAAGAGGCAGCAGCACTGTTCTGCCTCCAGCTGAAGGGGAAGAGTCAGAATACAGTCGCACAAGCTTTCATAGGAATCTTCATACGAATGCTTTTAAAAGTTGTGATAAGCCAAAACCAGTTTATAAACTGATAATGTAAAACTGTAAAATATTAACATGTGTCCCTTTCATCCAGTTTCCGAATCTCTACGCAGCAGCACCCTCTGGTGTTGCTAAAGCGAATAACACAATTTTAAGTGTGACATCACTGCCATCTCAGCTGGGGGCAAGGTTGTATCGTCAAGCAAGCAGAGGGAGTCTGGCAGAGATCACTGCGGAGCATTAATTTTCCACGCATTAAGGCCTGACAGCTTACATCAAACTACACAAACTCACTGCAGCTTGGTTTCATCAAACCTAATTTTTAAGCTTGTGGTGAGTCTAACCACAGAGATCACATGGCTCAGCGCTGCTTGGGGCCTGAGGAAGCTGAGGGTCAAGGGTATGGGAATAGGAAATGACATGGTAAAGGGGAAATATGTTTGGACACCAAGTTTCAAACCATAGTCCTACACAAGAGACAGCGTTTTATTTGACCACAATGTTGGACAGTGTTGATGTGACCAGTTTGTGGAAGGAAACTGCAGTCAAATAGTCTCATGATTCACCATAGATTCTCTTCTCCATAGAGCCAAGGGACACTTATCAGGACTCCCAAGTACACACATCCTGCAGTACAGTCCGACACTGGAGACAAGAGCAAAGCATCAGCCTCAAGGCGCAGTCTTACCCTTAAAGGAGGGAAGATGTGAGGCCATTCTTGGGTCAGAGAAGGACTGAAGATAGATAGCATCTTGGGAATCTGTATACAGAGACGTGAGTCGTGTGCGGTGTGCAGTGCCTACCTATGCCTGACATTTACTGCAGCAAGAGTGGTGTTTACAGTGTCGGCCACGGCTGAACAGGCACCTGGCTTCTTTTATTGTCAGGGGGAATGCGTACTCCCCTCAGGGCTGCCTGCCGATGAGCCGTTCTAGATGGATAATGAATTTTGCTGTTTCCAGTCTGTACTTCAGCAGACACGTTTAGACCTTTGTTGTTTGCAGGAAGCTTCACAAATGTAAGAGCATAAGTTTAAAGTCTAAAATTCTGCTTTTAACCCAAACAATCTGTAAGTTTGTGCTTATTCTGTTGCGTTACCTAATTTTTTGGCCACTTGGGGGCAGCAGAACGAGCAAACACAATGATATCAACTTAAAAATTGTTATGGCGAACATGTTAGCAAAGACCTACCGACTGATAAATCTAGTACGTCCCTTGTAGATGTGTTCCAGTTTGCTCTCTATGTGACTTTGTTTTGGGTTCTACTACTTTCTGATAGGAAATACGTGGTGAATTAGCAGCTCACTGTATGTGTCACTGTGTTTACTAGCTTGCTGCTGACTTTGCCTGCCTGCTGTTTGGTGTTGGATAAGAAGAATACTGTCAATTTATTGTAGCTGAAAACATTGAACCAAGTGAAGTGAAGGTCGGGGTGATACAGCTGTAACATTGTGTTAGAAGAAACGGCAGGTAGGCCGTACTTCTCTGTTTGTCCTTCACTCTAACAAGAAGCAATTCACTCCTGATATAGATATATTGTAAAGTGTAGCTTTAATGTAAAGTCTCTAAATTCATGAATCTGCTTTGCTTCAGATGTGAAGCGCAGATGAATAAGAAATAGACAGTGTTGAAGTGAATGGAGACACAGTGGATGTTTGGACCTTTTCCCTAATGCTCTTATAGTGACAAATAGAGCAGTCATTATTTGAAGAACCAAGTTGAGGGTCAGATCTGTCCTTTTCTATAGGACACACTCTCTTTCCTTTTTGCTGTCCTTTCCCTTTCAGTTTAAATGCGTGACAAGTCGAGGAGTTTATTCGCCAACAGATAAATTCAAGGGATGCAGCTATGGACTGAAGAGTGCCAATATCTACACCAGAGTCAGGCAGACAGAGGAAGCACTGTGCGGAGACCCCAGGCTGGATGATAAGCCCTCAGATAAACCCATGTTTGTGTTACGGGGTCACACAGGGCCCCCCCTGTCACCGTCTGCATAGGAAACACGTTAAGGCTGCTGAATCGTCCCCGATTTCCTGCTCTCTTCGGGAGCAGGCTAAAGCACACAATCCCTTTGTGTTGCTAACTGTCAAGTTCACCTTACAATGTCCAGACCGCTCAGCCATTTGAAGTTAAACGCTCTCACATTACTGCTTTGGCCAGAGGTATTTCAGAGCCAGTTCTGGACTGAAAACCCCACACAGTCACATTATCACTTATTCAGTTTACACATGGTAGTTGAAATCACAACGTTCTTAGAGGATCTAAGATTCCCATCCTGTCTTTAAATCCCACGTTTAAAAAAAAAAAAAAAAAGTGGCAAACACAGTGCTTGGTTGCTTTAGAAGCAGTGCAGAGCTTGCAGAAGGAAGAGAGTCTGCAGTCATCCAGTAAAAGAGCTGGCAATAAATAAAGACCACACCATATATGTGCAGTTCCTCTCCACAGCCTTATGGAAACACATCACCTGGAGGTGCGACCCCTTGACCTTGTCTTGTCACAGCACCCTGAGCATGAGACAACGCTCTCAGATTTACAGGGGAGGAGATGCTGCTCCCGGCCGGCCATAGCGTCTCATTTGACCATAATAGGCCTTGCGGTGGTCAGAGAAGTGTTGCTGGTAATTGAAGTTTCCCTGAGCAGAAGGAGAAGATCCGCTAAAACTGGGAGGGCGGAGAGGCCGCGAGGGGCGCAAAAAGGTTTTGTGAGGTACACAGAGGCAAGGTCGCCACGGCAACGCAGGGAAAACTCTTTTTCAGCTCATGAGGCAGAAAAGTGTCTTCCTTGAAAAGCAGCTGTGAGGCTCATGAATCTGCAAGTCAGGAGAAATATGATTCAAGGCAACAGGTCTTACCTTTTATATCCCTGTGTGAGGCTCCATAAATAGTTTGTTCTATCTCGCCGTTTTACCGTGAAATGTCCCGAGATACTGAAAAACACTCAAATCTTCTTTATTGCATAACAAGTGTATATGATCAGATTAGACAGAATACACCACCTGTTGCATTTTCCTGTTGTTTAAAATTCTTTGCACATGCACAGAAATGTAATGACACAGTCACTGAGTGGTATTTCTGACGCATTCAGGCCTCCAACCAACTGAGAAACATGGTGATGCTTCAGTGTCACAAAGTCAAATATTGGAAGTAAGCGATACCAAAATGGCGGCCACTGCAACCTTTTTTTTTTTTTTCTTTTTTTTTTTTTTGCATGTTGCTGTGCCATGGCAGCGGTAAATATTGATGTCTGCCTGACTGGACTGACAGCTCATAGCTCTAAAATGTAGCCCGGTATTGAATCCCAGTTTGGACTTGAGCCCCTTCCATTAATTTGGCTATTTCAGCACGCATTTACCACATAGCAATGAGCCTTGCAGCTGTCCCGCGCTCTGTCAACTTCCATCTGGGCTTTGGAGCATGGGGCCATGGGCTAATGCAGAAGCGTGCGGGCTCAGTCATGCAGCGGACATATTGTCTCCCCTCCCAGAATGCAATGCTTTCACCCGATTAGTTGCTGAATCTAGAGAGCCTGAAGATTATGTAGTTCTCTTTCCTTCTCTTTGACTTGTTGCAGAAATCGATTTATATTTGTCACATGTAGTTTTGTGTTTCTATGGGGACGCAACAGGTGTGTAACTACTGGGTGATTTGTGAAATATCAACAGGTATCATGTTTGTTTTTACATCCACGCCAGCCATCAACTCATGCACTTCAATCTTATGCTTTGATTGACTGTTGGACAACTCCTTTACTTGAACATTGCGCTGTGTCCACCTGTACATACTGAGCAGCTCTTGTACACATATTTAGTTTTTGGTTCTTCTTTTTTTGTCTGTAGTTATATTTGGTTGTTATTGTATTTTTGTACATTTAACTATCCCACCTTCTTGCTCTCTGCAGTGCACACAATCTCAAATTCTAGGTAGTGTAATAACCACTTGGCAATGAGAGCTATTCTGATTATGATTCTGATAAAAGTGAATATATTACTTTTTTCTATTGTTTCAGGTGCTTAGGAACAATTCAAGTATTTTCAAATATAGTAAAACACTTTGCTTTATCAGCAGAGCTGAGTCCTGTTAATTTTTTTTGTGCTGTAAACAAAACAAACTCGGCTCGTTGATTGATTTTACTATGAGGGTTTTATCACTCAATACTGACCTAATTGACCTGTGTAAATGCGATGTGTAAGATTTACACTGACCAGCTTTAAGGATTTTGACAAAATGCTTCAGGTAATTTAAAAAAAAAAACAGCAGTTCTTCAAAATCTGTGACTTTATTTGGACTGCATGTGCTGTAATAAACCATCAGATGTGGTTCAGGAAAACAAAATTATTCCATCCAGCTGACTCGAAAAGCCTCATTATGTGTTTAAGCAGGGCTTATTGTTTACAGAGCAGGTTGAGGAGCTCAGAGCTGCACTTCAAACACGGAATTCATGAAGCTGATCTGGCAGTCGAGCAGGGCCAAACTTGCCAACATAACAGCCTTTCACTCGCCATTTGTCTGTGCTGTCACACACACACACACACACACACACACACACACACACACACACACCGGTACTTCCCCCAGATCAATCTCTCTCTCTCTCTCTCTCTCTCTCCTCTCTCTCTCTCTCTCTCTCTCTCTCTTCTCTCACACACACACACACACACACACACACACTCGAGTCGCCCACACAATCTGCTACATCACCCTCCATGTTCCATCTCACTCTCTGTCTCCCCTCCCTCTCACTTATTCTCCTCCATCTCACCCTTTGTGTACGAGTGTGTGTGGGTTGACTCTGGTCAGGGTTCATGTATGAGGCAGTGGCAGTGGGGTGAGAACGGGGCCATGTAGGGCCTGGCTGCGATACAACCAGAGAGGGTCACAACTGCACCAAAGCCCCTTTTATTCCTCCTCTTTTATTCTCACTCTCGTTTTTTCCGCCCTCTCTTCTTTCTATCTATCCATCCATCTATCTATCTGATGGGCTGAGGAACACTGAGCTCCAGCCTGCTTTGGCCCTTGACAACATCTGGAAATACAATGATGAATATGATCACCAGCAGCAACTAGCATCCCCTCATTTCTCTCCCTCACTCTGCTTGTGCCTGCACACGTATTAAAACGTCCAGAAGATGATGAAGTGTGACCTTGACAACATGTTAAGTACATGTTACAACTCGCAGTCTATTTCTCTCATAATGACAGATGATCGCCATGTGTCTTATGTTTTGGGCAGTTTGTCTTCACCATATTTGAGTATTTTTGGTATGTTTTTGTAAAGTATATTATATCCATATTCTGTCTCCTGGTGTGTCTATAAGCCTGTGCTCAGTCACTCTCTGTTCCAGGCTCCCAGGGGGTGAGGAGACAAGGCTGGGAAGCTCTGATGGGAAAGTGGGCCAGCACTCTCAGCCCTCCGCTGGAGAGCTCCTTAAAAGGCCTGGAGAGATGATGTCGTGGACTCTTTCCTTCACCCCCTCCTCCTCCGCTTATGTTTTTTTCCTCCCTCAACAGCAGCGGAGAAGCCCGGCAGCAGGAGCAGAGCCAGGCTTTGGCCAAACTCATCATGCACATCAGAGAAATACACGACACTGATGACTTCATTGAGCTGAAATAAGGCTTCCATCCATCAGAAACTGGAAAAGCTTGTTGTGAAAGATAGGATTTCCCAGATAGGGTGCTTTTCTACCTTGCTGTGCTCATACACTGGAGGGGCTTCAAATTCAAGTGTTAGTAACGATTGCAGAACCGTGCTAAAGTTCCCTTTATTTGCAAAGCAAAAGCAGAAATGAAGAGGAAATGCAACAACACAACAGAGCAAGAGATGCAGAAGTTGCCTTTTTTAAGTTGTGCTTGGCCAATAGTGAAACCATTTTATTTAGCCACTCTTCGCACACATCAGGTGGACCTGTTACAGCCGGGTAGCTCTGACCAATCAGAATGGAGCAAACACAATAAATAGCACATGTCTTCACATGCAGCTGCTGGCCTTTCTGTTTCCCCAAGCCCGACTAATTTTTTCCATCACAGCCTCCACGATAGGGGTCAAGAACCACTTCATGTACACAATGTGTGTACGGCCAAAACAGATCCCAGTGCCCTCTTTAACCCCACGAAACAGTCATTTTGGAGCCTCTGCATTGGTTTTTCCCAGGTGAGCCTCCAGCGCCTGTGGGCAAGCTCCTCGCCAGGCTCCAATCTACGGGACATCTCAGTTATCTGGGGAATGCTCTCCGCACACTTCATGGACATATATGTACCAGTGCATTGACGTCTTTGCTATTTTTAGCGCCGGCCCGCCGCTGGTGGTTGTTATTATGATGATGTCACGTGGGCTTTCAAAATAAATCTGATTGTTTATGTTAGGTTACACTTCCTGCCCGCTTTTCATGTCGTGACTGTTTGTGTTTATTCATCTGTCAAACTGGAATTTTGGGGGGTTGTTCCAGTGTAAGGACATGTTTTGTCTGACATCTACAAAGTATCATCAACACTGAAATCACAGTTTCACCGACTTGTCAATGTTTATTCTGTCTGTAGTATGAAAACCAGTCCAGATTGTCAAAGTGTCAAAATGACATTTTAAGAAATAGCCTATGCTTATCTATCTTCTTGTCAGGATTTAGATGAGACAATTGATCTCTCTACTGGAGCCAGCAGCTAATTAGCTTAAATATGTATCCGCAACCAGATAGCTTAAGCGTATAGCAGCAACCAGTTAGCTTGACCGTGTAGCCTCAGCAAGTTAGGTTGCCTAAGCATAGCCTAAAGACAGTTTACCACGTCATCCTCCATAAAACTGTAATCTCACATGTTAAATACTGTAATCTCACATGTTTTATAATAGTCATTTAATGCCACAAAGCCATCATTAGCATTAACAGATGTTGGGCCAATGAAGCTGCAGCTAGCTGGTTAGCATACTAACTTAGGTAGAGGAAAAGAAGTGTTACAAATAGAAGCAATATAGAGGGTTATTTCCCACTTTCAACTGTTAATGCTAACGATGCCTATAGTACATGGGAAAGCTTACAAATAACTTCGTAAGGTTCATGAGTGAGTTTGTTGAACTTTTTGTAGGGAGAATCCACATGCAAAGAGTCAGGACATGAGACAGAATAACCTGTCTACCTTTGGGGTACCACATGCCATTAACACTGATCATTTTGGTATATTCGCAGTAAACCAGAGATGAAAACAGGCCACACTGGAGTATGCTGATCCCATGAGACAGATGAATGCTGTTGCTGCGAGTAGAAGCTCATGAGAAGGGAAAGTGACACACTATATGGGGAATAAGGCGACTGTGTAAGCCACCTCCTAGTCTCCTAGGAGGCCCTCTCATCAGTCCCACCATGTGTCTCATCATCCTCTCCAACTCAGGTAAGTGCAGACCAACGCTGTTGACAGGTACCAATGATTGATGAACACTGTCAGTTGTCACCTTGTCAGCTGAGACACTGTGCCACACCTTGCTGCGAGGCCTGTGTCGAGCAGATAACATGGCTGAATCAAATACTGCGTTCGGCCACTGCAACTGACTGTTTCCCCAAACACCATGCTCAGTGTGTCACATTGTCTGGGACCTCATCCACGGCATTTAAAATGCACTTCATTTACATTCCTCTGGCTGCACCCTGGACATGTTAGACAAGGATTGTGAATATTGGCACTAAAACTGCCTTGACCCAATTTATAGTGCACTCTAAATTTAAACCACATCACAGCCAGTCCTCCACTAATCAGGCTACCATCTATATTACAATAGACTACATTCATTTTCATTTGCGCAGAGGAGCATCATGGCTGAGATTATAATGAAGAGGTGAAGGCAAAAGAGACCATTGTGCATAACATAAATCCATTCTGTCTGCTCTAAACCTGCAGGAGATAGTGTTTTTGCTTCTTCTGAGCAGTAATTGATTGTCCCAGTGTGAGGTGAAGCAATAAATTCTTGATATCTATTTGCCTGGGAGATTTAGTCGAGCTTATACAGCACACAGCTGAGGTTAGTGTGGAAAATAGTCAGCTGGCTGCATAAAGGGTAATAATCATATGTGGGTGGCACTGCATGAGGGAGAGTAGCACAAGTAACACTTATCTATTTTTAAGCTGCTGCTTGAGGGCTTCCTTTGTGAAGTGTGTGGATGGAGCTTAAACTACATCATTTCTGTATAATAGAGGAAAGTTAAAAGCTGCTCAGGCCAGTGGTGGACTTCATTTTCTTGATTTAAAGATACTTCAGAGAAAATGGATCTCGTGAGTTTTCAAACTGTCTTTTTAGAAATGTAATTCACGGATCTGAAGACATCGCTGGATTGAGATTTCAGGCTGTGGCTGAAATAAACTGATGATGATTAATGCTAGTCATGGGAGCGACTGTAGCCAACAGATATCCATTGTAACTTGCTGTAGATTTTAGGATTACCAAGGTCGTGGGAGATGAGCGCGGTGAGGAAATGAGATATATGACACCTGTTAATTGAAACACGAACCTGTCCTCATGTGAAACGAAGTGCCTTGAAGTACTGCCCATGACAAATGGGATGGTCTGCGACCTTTGACCTCGGAGAATGCACCCACTGGGCCTGCACCCCCTGATCGTCCTCGGGGTTGAGTTCAGTTCACAATGTGTAAGTGGTATTTAAACCCGATAGGGCCGAGGCTTAGAGACTGAACGTGGCTCTGTTTTTCCACTCATGCTTCTTTTCACCAAGGTGAATGGAAATAATGTGGAGGGTTTCAATAGCTAAAACAAGAAAAGAGGCGAACCAGTGCCTCAAAATAATCCAAGAGAATAAATAGTTTCTAGAAGTACCGGAGTATCCTGCTCAGCTTTCCTGGAAGTCACTCTGGCAAACCTCCGATGCTGCACTAAGTTAGTGTAACTGAACTGGTCACTGACCAATTGGAGCTGTCCAAAAGATCATGGTCATAGTATTTTGGCTCCTCCAGCACAAAAATGTTCAAGTGCTGTTGCCCACATGTTCACTATGAATCACTGAATCAATATTCTTACAACCCAAAGCTACTATAGTTGACATTTTTCTATTAAAAGGAGCTAGTTGTAAATTGTACTATAGCTATGTAGCCAATATTAGCATTGGCAGCTGTTTCCTTGACCAGTCTAGGGGAAATATTTTAAGTTCAGTGCCATACTTCTTCTTCTCGTCAAGCATCTCCAGCCAATGTTGATGATAAGTGTTGTGCTTCTATTTCTATCACTTCTTTTACTGAAGTTAGCATGCTGACCAGCAAGCCCTGGCTGTAGTGTCCAGCCTGCCTTGAAGAATTATCACTACTCAGAGGACACATGATAATGTTTTGTGTTGTAGAGGTAAAGAAGACTTTGGTAAGGCTGATGAGTAAACACCTGTTAACGCTGCTATTGTTGGCTATGTAGCATAGAAAACCTACAAACAGCTCCTTTTACAGCGGATCACCACTTTATTTATATGTTAAAGGAGTTACTCATATTGATAAACTAGATAATTATCACCAGAGTTGTAGCTATGCAGCACATTTTAGCTTTAAGTCTCTTCTAGTTCAGTCTCACAGCTCTATTTAAGTAAGCGAGTTGGTGAATGCCAAAGCACAGGTCCTGCCTGGTCATTTGTAATCCTGCAGTCTGTTTTCTTACAGGCTCCTCAATAATCTTTAGACAACATTAAACATCCTCATCTTGATGTGCCTGGACCACGATATTTATATAAGATAGCAAAACTTAGTGATCCTTTTTTCCATGGCTTGCACCAAGTGATTCATTGTAGCTTTTAGCACTAACCTACAACAGGCTTCACCACAGCTCCAGATTTTAGCCTATTATTAGCCTCTTTTCTCTAGGAAACAAGGTCACTCAAATAACGTTGTCTTATTAGGCTGTCACTACTCATTTGGCCTTAAAGAAACACACATCCCAGAATAAAATATGTCTGCATCATGCACTAAATCCACTGTTCATTTGCACATATCTGACATAACGCTGTGTCCGTGCAGTTGAATTGACTTAGCACAATCAAACATCCATTGTTATCATGCCAGAATAATGGCCTGGGATTGAAAGAGCAGAATCAAGTGATGCTCTGGACATACAGGCCCTGCTAAGTGAGAGCAACTGCCCTATTTCTGTCCAGGGTTACAGCTCAGCTGTCGTCTGGGAGTAGATCACCTCATGAGCGCTGTCCTCCCTGCCATGCCCTGCACCCCAGTTTTGGATGCAGGGTGCTCTTGAAAAGATATCTCCGCATGTTTACACAGGCCATTCACACTGAGATGGCGCGGTTCTTGTTTTCTTCATGTTATATTCGTGACCCAAAAATGCAAATATTGCAACTGTCACTTCCTCTCTGTTCCGTGCCACACATGAGATGTTTAACATTGCTCAACCCGTTTCGTCCATATGATTGAGAGACCTAGATTCACAGTGCAATACCATGCAAAGGGAACCTAGACACAAGCATGTGAAGCAGCACGCACAGCTGAGAAGAAGGCCACAGCGTGTGACCAGTGACCAGATCATCTTACTATTATTATTCGTCTTAATGAGAGTGGTCTGACCCCCCCTCCCCTTCTCTGCCCCTCCTGCCAGTCTCTCAAATGCCTCTCCTCTCTGTTTGTTTCTCTGCCAATTGGTTTCTCGGCTTCCACTTCACTGCCCGACACATGATTGGCCTTGGACTGGGTTTACTTTCTCATTCCACTTATTTCCCTTAAATACTTTGAGAGTTGAAGCCCCTGCTGACATGAAACTCGAGGTGAAGTTCTACACATAGTTAACATGCAGTGAAGTTCATCGATGAGGGATGTGGGGGTAGAGCCCTGTCCAGTATGCGATGTCACCTTGGGGCTGCTCCTTCATGGATGAGCCCTTCCTAGAAGAATATTTTTGTATTCCATTGCAAAGTGGCTTCTCATTGTCTTGTGACCTGCTAACTCTCACCTGATACCACAGGCCAGGACAAGCTTTTTAATCCACCAGCGACTAATTGAAAAGGTCTGAAGGGCTGAACCAGCACCATCAGACTATTTTGCGACATCAGACCTCCTACGATAACATCAAAGCGCGACTATTTCTGCTCGATAGTGCTGCCGTCTGGACCTGCTGCAAGTTGAGAAAGGAGATGAGTGTGTTAGCGTTGACGGCGCCAAGAACAGGCTTTGGGTGACATGGGAGCATGGGAGCAGGAGGTCTGGCTTCTCTCAGATGGGACTGAGTTGTCCACACATCACCAGGCACCGCTCTGTGAGTGCTGCTTGTCTGGGTCACCTGCGCTGACATGCTGACTGCATACAGTTACTGTACAAGCACTGAGAATCAAACATTATCCCAGTCTGATCTCACCGGTGTAAACTCTGAAGGACTGATACTAGGATCAGTGTGGACTGACATCACTGATGACTGGTGTAGAGATTAAAGTTTAAAAGATTAAAGTTAGAAAGAGCTTCACAATTCAAACTGCTATAACAAATGGTAGTTCTACAATATTGAAAACAAAACTGCAAAACTGAAATGGTTTTTGGTTCTTAAAACATCTTTTTATGGGTATCAACACTGAAAGGTGTATAATATGGGCCACTTAAGTAATGGCGTATTTACATGGGAGGCTGGTAGTGATCTAATCTAACTCTTGGAGAGAAAGCAAAGAGTGAAACTCTGGGACTTCTGTGTAAAAGACAGTCAGAAGAAACCTGATTGAACTATACAGACTGATGCTGTAGGTCAGATACTATAGGACTCTGAAACACACTGTATTACTGTATTAGAGGTGGAAAGTTTTAAAACCTCAGAAGACTGATGTCAGCAAAATTTAGACCACAATTCCTAGAAACACACATATTTGCACACGGACTACTCCTCCCCCTCTCCAGCTGTCTTTCCACAACACTTGACTCGCACACCTCATCTGGTTTCACAAGCCACACAGGGGGGGGAAATGGTCGTTTCGGAAACTCCCAATTAAAGCAGTAAACACAAGTTTCCTCCCAGAGATCAGTCATAGGTGCAGAGGTGCTCTGACAGTGATGTCACACCGACGATAACACGGGTGAGTTTTCGGTCTGTCATTGGGTTTTAATCAGCTCGCTCATGCATGTCTCGGACGGCTGAAGACAAACAGTGAGAGTGCAGCAGTGTAACCATTGAGTCACTCCCAGACACTTATCCACTCGAGGAAAAAGGGACCAACAGCAAACAGTCATACAGGAGATCAAAGTGGAGGGTAATGAAAGACGGGAGTTTGTTGAGAAGTCTCATGACACATGGCTGACGGAGAGTTGATGCTGACAAACGGTTTCTCTCTCGTGTTGTATAATAATCTTGTTTCCTGCTGAATCCTCCGACACCCGGTCACTTGTCACAAACACTGAGGCGCTGATATTCATCTGGCGTCACATCAAAAGCAGGGTTACTTGCCCCGGTTGCATTTAATTTATCCTGACCTGCATATCAGGAGAAGTTGCTGCGGCTGAGGTAAATACAGCTGTTGAGGGGGTATAGCAGGATGCATAAACAGGATGCTTTACTGTTCATCCAAGATGTTTGTTAATGTGTTAAGTGGAGTATGCAGACATACGTTGAAGAGTTTCCATGCCCTCGGTGCAACATGAGGCCCCACTTACATAACTATGTAGCTGACACTCTAAATTTTATGCAAACTGTGGATGAGATTTTAGGGGGGGTAAAAACACACTTGCCTATAGGACACATTTAAATCCCTGGAAGTTTTTGCTTTTTATCCTGTTACAGCATGAATTTAAAAGAGACTCAATTTTCATTTTTGGCCCTGAGCAACACACAAAGCCCTAAAACGGCAAATCCTTGATAAACCAGATTCATAATTAAGTTTCTTTTCATTTTTTTGTGAGTAAAACCTTCTGCAGACGTGTTGCTGCAAAATGTCAAGGTGATTTTGTAAGATGAGATGAGATGAGAGCAAAGCACACATGAACTCACCTTTAATACTGACTCATTTGATTTGATCAGACTTTCCATCTGATGCTTGTAGCGTCCAGGATCGCTACTTTAGCATACAATAGGATATGATAGGATACGATACAGCAACATGTGGAGTGGGTGCAGGTTTACTTGTGTTTTAGTGTTTTCAGTGTATTTGTGGTTAGTTTTTAGTATCGTTTTTGTATTTTTAATAGATCATTAGTCCTTAACTGGTATCATGGAAACAGTTATGTACAGCAGCTGAGTCCAAAACCAAGTTTCCTAAGGAGACAATAAAGTTTGTTCCGATACGATACAATGCAAAATGAGGTCCTTTATTAATCTTCCGGGGGGGGGACTGAATGACACCAGTGTAACAGTAAAAGTAGTAACCATCAGTGACACTTTACTGGATTATACTCCTTGTAATGTCAACATCACTTTAGCACATTTCAGTGTTGTCACATATTTGACACTTGGTCAAATATAAAATGTGTTTTATTTAAAGCTACCTTTTGTAACCATGGGACCAAAACTTTTAGATCAGCTTTTTGTGCTGCCAATGTCAACACAATCAGCAGCTCTAAAACTCACTTGTGTATTACACACTACACCCTCATTACAGTCGGAGCTGGATGCGGCCCACATGGCTGGCTCTGTGCTGTCAGTCACTCTAAGGTCAGCCCTTTCTGCCGAGCAGCAGCTTACACATCACTTTCCCCAAACCGTCCTGGTATCTGCACAGTGAAGCCTCTGGCCAACAACTTCCTGACACTGACGCTGGTGGTGTTCCACGGTCCCTGTGACTCAGTAGAAGTAATTCAAAGTAATTTCCCAAGACATTTCTGTATCATTAATGATCAGTATCATCGGAGCTGCTCGTCCTCTCCGTGTCTTCAGTCTCCTTGTTCTGGCTCTGAGCTGCAGCCCAAGTCTCATTTGCTGGACTTTCTGTACGGCAAATGATTTAAATCTGTCTACACTTAATGTCAGTGACATGAAAAATGGCTCTGAAATGAGAAAATAGGGATGGCGTGACTTTGCACAATGGCTCATGGTCACAGTTGTATAAATGTTTTGGATCGTGAATCTGCGTGAACAGCTTGTTATTCCGGATGTCAACGTCAAGTTCAGTAGGTGGGTGGTATCTAATCAAGCTCAAGCAGCATCGTTTTCTTTTTTTAAATATGTCTTTAAACACAGAAATAACATCATTATCATCTGTAATGACACCTTAATGTAAGAAAAAGAAAAAGGGCTGCGTGCTGTAAACCCGCAGGAGGAGGCGATACCACACCCCCTGCTGAGTACACATGGGTGTCTGCCAACAATAACACATGGTGGTGCCAAAATAAAAAAACACTTTATGCCTGGCCACCTTGTTTTTACTCCAGGTTGAGCTGGACCACCCTGGTGCTTCAGCCCCAGAGTCCACTAGACATTCCTGGCACTTCAAGTGTTACCCATCAAATCATTACACGTACTTTGCGGTAAGAAGTTTTTTTTTTTCATTTTCGCTCAGTGAGCAGTGTGTTTTTATTAGATGGAAACTAAACATGTTACATGTGACATAGTCGGAACAACAATTTTCATTTGATGCGTTCATGTGTGGTTAAAGGGGGAAATAGGTCTTAAATGAAAGTTTCCTGATATTTGGCATGAATGCGACTTCCTGCAGGGAAAAGAAAACAGACAAGTTGTCTCCATATGAAAAATTACCGTGCCCTACCAACTCAGAACAATAGTCATATCATAGTCAGGAAGTTCCTCTGAATCACTAATGATAATACACATACATTAAGAGAGGACTCAAATGAATAGAAAAACCAACTCAACAGTGTACGTAAATAAACGAAGTGAAGATGATACTGAAACATGTTGTAATATGGGGATATGGTCTTTGGTTTGTCATTACTCATTCATAATATTTGGTTTTCAGTATCCACCTGTGGATATAAATAAGCCCATAAAAATAAAATACAGAAGTGTTGCGTAGTGCTGAAAGAAGAACTGCAGAGACTCATATTTAGCACAAGGCACTAGGTGGAAATATAATTAGAGAGTGCTGGCTGTAATCTATCAATAACAATTCAACCCTAACCCTGTTCTTGGTAAAATGTGTCAACATAACTGACAGTTCATCTCTTTCTAAACTAGTATAGCTAAACTTATTCCATAATGTGATTTTTTTTTTTTTGTATATGAAATGCACAGAGTGAATATGAATTAATTTGATAGGAGGACTTGAGTGTGTCAGGTTCATGTACCGAAAGACGTATGTAATGTAGTTGAACTGACAGTGAACTCTGACCTCTGTAACAAGTCACACCACAGTAAACAATATGAACAATATATAGTTGAATAGATATTGGTCAGTTGGTTGCGGCTGTGTGTAGCTGTGTGTGTGTGTGTGTGTGTGTGTGTGTGTGTGTCTCTCTCTGTGAACATGCCTGTGAGCTGGCTGAGTGTTATGTAATATTTTAAAGCACTCTCGTCGTATTTGGTGTACACAGTCTATAAGGGATTACCCTGCTCACTCTCCCCTCATAATCTGCTGATGATGACGTTATACTGCAGCTCCTGAGCTCCTGAGTTCTCGCGAGGTTATGGAAAACAATCCAGACGCCCTCTCTCTCTCTCTCTCGCTCTAGCTCTCTCTCGGTTCCCCCCTCCTCCCCAGCCCTCCCTTCCCACGCCCCAGTGCGCTGTGGGATAGTGGTACTATAAAGTATATCCTCTCTCGGAGAAAGATAAGAAGCCCGAGACAGGAGGGGGATGAAGATGGCGGACGCCAAGCAGAAGAGGAATGAGCAGTTAAAGCGATGGCTGGGCTCGGAAACGGACCAGGAGCCTCCTATTCTGAAAAAGAAGAAGACGAAGGTGAAGTTCGATGATGGCGCCGTGTTTCTGGCCGCCTGCTCAAGCGGCGATACCGAGGAGGTGCTCCGAATGCTTGACCGGGGCGCTGACATCAACTACGCCAATGTAGACGGTCTCACCGCCCTCCACCAGGTTTGTGTTAGCCTGCTTTGGGTGTTAACGTCAGCCGCTGGTACTGCCAGCACCTTTAACGCACAAATATCGGCTTGCAAACTGCTTGTCCTGGAACACCTGTCAAATGGAAGCCATTCTCATCCCGTTGTTTACCTACCTAGCACACCCGTCCCTTTCGTCGCAGAGTTGAGATGAACACACTGGCTTCTCTTTAAAGCTTCTTTATGGGACATTCAGATCCAAAACAGTGCTGAAACCTGCATGCAGCTTTCATGATGCAGTTCACAATTAGCAATAAAGCTTCGGCACTACTTTTTTTTTTGCCTCGGTAAATTAGCCAGACTCTATAGCCTCAGTCCGTGGGTGCAGTCTAATTGCTGTGTTGCTGCAATTCAGGTTGTAGCTTTGGGTATTTTTTACACTGTAAATTACATTAAAGGCAAACATCCACCGGTGTTTTTCATCATTCAGTGGTGTTAGTGTACAAAAGTCATTTCGGGTGCTTTGCTCGAGTCATGCTAGGAGCGAAATGTAAAGGTTGTCATTGATTGAGAATCTATATCCAGGCGAGATGAATTCCACAACAATGGCTATAACCTGGCTAGCAGGAAAAGTCGTTTTGTTGATAAACCCTGCACCGCGACTATGGCTACTCTCTGGAGAGGAAGCAGAAGCTAACTAGCCAGTCAGTTTGAACGTCATTCGACTACAGGCTAACGCTGTCTTTGCAGGGCCTGTATCACATTAACACAATAACCACAGTGTTGACAGGCGTGTTTGTCGCATTAGCTTAAGTGTGATAAAGTTTTTTAATGAGAGAAGTAATTGCAGTGCAGTGTTTGACAAGCAAAATGTATGCTAACGCTACGCTAACAGGCTAGGCTAATCGTCGCTAGCTGTTTAGGGGGGGGGGGGTTTAGCTAAGGTTAATTCATTCGTTAGCCAGCTAAAGAAACGACGTCAGCTGACAACTTTTGGACACGAAAATGGATATTTGGTGATTGATGCGTTTTTGGTTTTATCTGGAAACACACGTGAATCAAATGCTTCTCTATTTTGGCTGGAATGTCAGCACTGCTAAAGCTAACTATTTGCCCGCTAACTACGGTAGCTACTTAGACTGGGCTCTGTACTTCCAAAGCCAAATAATGAAAATGGCAGCCCGTGTTGGCTGTAGTTAGACAGTAATGTCAGGTGCTGTCCAACGTAGGAGGCCTTTTAAAACCAAACGTGAGAAATGTCAGATTTACATGGCTCTTAAAAACACCAGTTAGGTGGTTGAAATGTCATTGTAGCCCGATGATGCAGTTACAGAAAGGAAAGTCCTGACATGGCCAAGTTAGATACAGTGATGCGTACTGTACGTACAGTAAGATTAGTCTTAACATATAAGGTGCTGGAATGTGGCTGTTGAAATCCTTCACTGTTATTAGTGAGTGTCTTGGTGTTTTTCATTGATTTACTTCAATTGGGATTCATTTTGTGCCGTGCTCCACATGTGACCTCATCTCCAAACCATTCACTGTTAAAGGCATGATATGTGGAGAATTTATCATGAGGTCTTTTTCATATTTTACATTTTTTATGTGAATGCATCAAGTGGCGTTTGTGACAAATGTAGGATATTCTTGCTTATTACACCACCACATTAGTCGACATACATTTAATAACACAAATCTTTCCTTCTTGACTAATTTTATGATGTTTATCAGATCAGGCTGACAATTTTTCAAAGGTCTCTGACTGTATAAATATATATTTATGCCTATGACATTGCAGTTTTGTATATGCACCCTAGATGCCTGGGGCAAGAGGGATATCCCAGATACTTAGAACGAATGAATGTCTAATCATTGCTTGTGGAGACATGTATTTTCATAGTTAGACTCATTAGACCAGTAAGGATGTTTTCCCTCCCTTTTCTTAGGTAGTAACTGTTAAAAATGATCAAAGGATTAACTGAAAATTTCGTAAATGTTTAATGCCAGCATAGATCTCCAGTGATGTCACCTCATTACTCATGCCCACATGTCTAGTCTTAGTAAGCCAGTGTCCTGCCATGTGCACCACCTTGCCTCATGGTATGTTTGTTGTCCAAGCCATTAAAACAACTGGAAGTAGGCTTTCTGGGAAAGGTAGTTTGCTTTATTTTAGGATGATGAAATGGTTTAATTTCTACTGTGCGCCTTTTTTTTTTTTTAATGATGTACTTTGTGCTCAGACTCGGCCATCATTAAATCTGGAATTAGCATGCCCCCCCCCTCCACCCCCCTGCAAACTCATTGGGTGGAAACGTTGCCTTTTTTTGGGCTGATGTACAGGGATGAGCTAGAGTGAGGAAAGAATTCGCAGTGCTGCTCTCCAGACCTAACCATCTCTGGACGAGAAGCTGCTGTGAATGTGTTTGTGTGTGTGTGTGTGTGCGTCGTAGGCCAGCATGTGATCCCTGGGTTTTGGGGTCTTATAAAGAAGTTGAAGAAGGCGAAACAGAAACGGATTTGTGTTTAAAGTGCTAATCCCAGAATCGCTGCGAGGTCAAGCTTATGTTAGTTTCCACAGTTGAAATGAACAGTGAGACAGAGTCAGTCACCTGGCGTCATTGTTCATGCCTTTGTCATACTGTTCTCATTTAAGAGAAAAGACCCCACAGCATAATTTGGTATGAAGTTTTGGAAAGGCAGAAAAACACATCTACTTTTTTTCAGACAGCTTCTCTTTCCTTGTAGCATGACCAGTGAGCCTCTTGATTGCTGAAAACATCACAGGTCACTTTGAGTTTAATTTTGTGCAATAAACTGCAGTGCCCTGCTCTGTGGCTGACTCACTGACCTCTGGCTTTGTTGTGACATGTGTCATGTAGTTACATGAGGGCTCACTCCTCACTGGGTGCAGCTATATCACTCCCATCGCTGGTGACCGGTGCAGGGTTATAAATACCCCCTGCCACAAGTTCTCCTAACTGGGTTTCAGCAGATGATACTAAGTTTGGATATGACTCAGAGTCTGTAGCTCTGCTTTGTAGTGCACCCCTGGCATAATCTCACATATAGGCAAGAGGTTGTGTCTCTCTGGGACTCACACACCTTCTGTCCCCTTTTAAAAAATGACCTTTTGCTGAAGGACCCGTTAACATGTTGTGTCGTCTCTGTGATGTGATTCCCGACAAAGACTATTCCAGCTTCTCATGTATATTGATGTTGTCAAAGAGTAAGAAGCATTAATAATACATACCCTCTGAAGTTTTTTTGATGCCTGAAAGACCACCACAGTGAAACCTGTGACTGTGTACAGCATTTTTGTGGCCACCAAATCACCTTTATATCTCAGGATGTAATCGACTCAGACAGACTGGCTCTCCCCAACACAGACTGCACAGGATTCAGGTGGATGGTAGAGAAGATGCACTAGTGACTGAGGGGTCTAGCAGACAAGTGCAGATTCCAGATCCTGTCGGCTAAACTCGTCTCGGAGGGTAGCATTCCTAGTCCTGTCGTCCTAGGCCCGTGCATTCTTCAGATGACAGTCGCTGGAAACCATGGCAAAGACAGAGGAGAGCAGACATTCCTCAGCTGTCACCTAAACCCCTCCCCTCCAGTCATTCTCCCTCTGGCTTTGCCTCTCCCCATACGATGCCAAAGCCCAGCTGACTGTTGCCCACTGAGCTCTATCAAGGCAATTAGTGTGGAGGTAACCAGGGCTTGCTGCCTCGCTCAAGAAAATCTCCACGCTGACCTACACCTGAACTTTTTCCTTCAGCATTCACGGTCTTTGCTGGACCAAGGTGGCAGGACTCAACTCAGCTTAACATGTCAGAAGTTTGGGTATTACAATGCCCGTGCTCTGTTGACATTACACACCCTCATTATGGCCCCAAAGTCTATGAACATTATCTTGCACTGTCTCCATGACAACGACTCGGGGAAGGTTGCTAGTCACTTGTGTTGGTGGATTTGCATGTACAGAGTGGGAGTTGCATAACAGAGTGAGCAGAGAGAGAGGGAGAGAGAGAGACTTTGGCAGTGCATAGCAGTTTGAAATGAGAATCAACTTCATGAATCTTGTAATGGAACAATTACAGAGCATGTGGTGGAAGATGGTGAGGTGGCTGCGTTTCTTTTCATCCAGACCAGCATCCGTCATATTAACACATTACATAATTGCCGTGAATCTCACTGAAGCCCTAACCCTGAGATTCTCAGCTGTGCTCGAGCCGTGCAGTCAGGCCAGCGAGAGGAGCAAAAACAGAAATGCCTTTGACATGTCCCTGTCTTCCTGATAAAGGCATCATGGCATCCCCTTCCCCACCATGAGCCCCCCCCCCCTCCTGTCTTTCTGCCTCGGGGAGAAAATCCCGCCATCTCATGTGGAGAGAGGCCCCTTGGCTCAGACAGGCAAAACATGTGTGCATCACATCACCTCCCTGTAATGCTCACCTGTTCTGCTGGTCTACACACAATAGAGACACAGGTTAGTGACTTACCAGGAAGGGCTTAATCCACATAAATCTGTCAGTGCTTTAGTTTGATGATCATCCTCCATAATAACGCCCAGATCTGATGACTGTTGGATAAAGACTACCTAGAATTACATATTTTGAGGGTGTGATGTAATGCACAGTGCTGGTTTAGGTCTCCACTAGCTTGTGGAGTTTCTAGGCATGTGGCCTGAAAGTTAGAGGAAAATCAGCCCAGAGGACGGAGCAGTGCTCTCTTGCATGTAGGTTTAATGGGGAGCTCCTGCTGAGATTTGGTACGTTAATGCAAAGCATTGTAAACCCACGTTTGCAACGTATGGTCACTGAAACAAACAGGCTTTCAGGTAGCTTCTGTCCTAATTACTTGTGTGCACTAAATGGCCTGTTGTTTAAACATGGCTATATTGGCATCTGTTTAATGTAATATAGTGCATAGCATAAGGGTGCTTTGGTGTGTGTTTGTACAGTATAGTGCAGTATGCTAATTCCTTATGTGGATGTAATGCTGCTGTCAGCTGCTCCTTCTATAATGCAACTTGCTGAAGTGTTACTGGTGGATCGATGGGCTCTAATGTTGATATGGTAATGTAAAATGAAATTAAAAATATGTTGTTGAGTTTTATGTCCCCGTATGGTGCTCCAGGAGGAAGTCTGTCTGTGTTCATTATGTTTTGCAGCATTTGATGTCTGGATTTTCTGAAGTCTGCTTTCACATCACTTTACTTGCAAAAGATTGCACAAGGCCTCCAGGTCCTTTGTTATGGTTCAAGGCTGTCCTACAGTAGCAGCAAGACACTCATGCATTTCTAACATATTGCAGAATACATTAAGTTGCAACTTAATAATTCATGCTTTGGCATGTAGACAGTCTAGATTTTATTGTTCTTTCGTCTGGCTCAAATAGTCAACTGCCAATCGTCCTTGAACATAATTGGCTATTATCATGTTTTGTTTTTTTTATGGCATATAGTTAGATATAATTACTGCTTAGCAGTGCCACATGAGTTATGATGTGTAACGTTGCCAATGACACGTCTTGTTTGATATTTCTAAACCTGGTGTACAATCAGGAGGCTCCACTGACTCACGTAATTTGGTTCTGTTCAGCGCATACAAAAGACAAATCATCGTTTAATTTGCCTGTATTCTTGTGTATCCTTCCAGTGCCATTACTCATCACTTTGATGAATGATCGGTCGCACGTATGGAAGTGCACTGTTGAGGGTGCAGTCAGAGAAATATTAGTGCAACATGATATTATTAACCACATGAAACAGAACAGGTCCCGCAAAAGGAAACTGTAACCTCTCTGCTGAGTTCAAACAGATGGTAGGAGCAACTTTGGGAAAACAGGGAATAAAGCACGTCTGGATCAACATGGACTAAAGCCAAGCAAACCACGATTCAACAATAGAAACAATAAGTTGTGTCTTATATTATCTGCTGGTGCTGTGGCATTTTTACTTAAAAAAGCAATTAGCTGGTTTATGTGTGGTGACAAGCAGCTGTTGTCGCTGTTAAATAGCGTATTAACCTTTACATGGCAATTCCTTCGGTTTGGGTTTATCGCATAATTTAACTTCAGAAGTAAAGGTCATCCAGTGCAATGTTGGATTCCTTCCTTCAGAGAATCAATCTCGCTCTATTGAAACCTCAGTGCTCTTGATGGCTGTGTTAATTTTAGAATCAGAGCCCCTGAACATGTATATTTTACCTGTGTATAATTGGCACGTCTCTCCTTGTCAGGCTGGCCTCGCTCGCCGTTTTATTCAGCTTCCCCCTACCAACCCCATAATCAACGGCAGGAAGTCCTTGTGGTGTTTGCGCGCCAGTACTTTGCAACATGCCAGGTCATCTGCTGATTGTGACACGTCAATGTTGTTTCCCTTTGTGCCGTTTCAAAGATAACATGTATGACTTTGAAAATGCACAGACAGGCACTGTGTGAGGTTGGGCGGACTGATTTGTGCTGCAAAAACGTAATTACATTTTTAAAGGTGGCTACTTGTTTGGGTGCAGTGGAACAGTAACTCAACTTTGTTTGCTGTGGCAGTGCATAGCAAGGGTGAAATTGCCAGAGGCATCCCCACCTGAGGATCCGTGACGGCAAGGGTGCTGTGAAGTCTTTCAGATGAGCGTTGTCGCTGCAGGTTGGAACTGGTTCACCTGGGGTCGTCAGGAGAATTCCTCAGCAGAGCAAACCTCCTGCCACGTACATGTACATGACTATAGACGGCGAGGCTACGGCTGCGGACTTGACCTTGATCACAAGACAGTTTCATGCAGCGCACAGGCACACTTTAAAAAAAATATATATATATATTTCAAATTCAAAACCAGAGGCGTCTGTTCAGTCTCTTCCTTCCTGCTAGATGTGTTGATGATGTGTTGACGATTTAAGGAATATAACATGCAAGCACACTTATCTGTTTATGTTTCTGTGTCAGATAAAGTGGTACAGGCTCCTGCAGTGTGCTTTTACAGATTAATGGCCAACACTTCCTTTTCTGTCTGACCCTACGTTCCCGAGCTGTGGATAGTATTGAGCTGCTGTGAAATGTTTGTGGCATGACTTCAGCTTGTCGCTTGTTGTTGTTGTTGTTGTTGTTTGTTTCCCCCTGTGGCACACAGTGTCTGTCTTTTACTTTAAGTCAGGTCTTCTTGAAGCCATTCTGCTGTTGTTTGCTCGGCAGCAGTCACATGCCTCACACTGAACTGTTTTTTTTTTTTTATGAGCTGTTTTTGAACCGAGAACACCTGGATGCAGAGAAACTGTGAATTCCTCATTGTCTTACACAGCAGCGAGTACAATTAAGGCAGAGAGCGCATGTCCATTTGTTGTCTGTGGAAGGGTGAGGTTACATTCTTTCCATTTATTCTCAAAATGGCTGTGTCTTCGGCAGATGAAATGAGGGGTAGAGGTGAACGCGGCGATTGTCTCATTACGCACAATCTAGACTCTGTGTTATTGTTAAGCCTGCGGACACGCAACACGATATCCTCACGTTCTCAGACGGGAGAGCTGCTGCTTTCACCTGTCACAGAACCAAGTAAAAAAGTGTTGTTTTGATCCTGATCCCATCCGCTGATAAGACAATAAGCTTATACATGGCCGTGTCTCTACGTGTAATGTTCTTTCGTTATTCTTGATTGCCATTGATTTTAGTTTGTGCTGATCCATGCATGGTCATGAGATTGAATGAACCTGTTTGCAGTGATGCTTCCCCATTAGTGTTCTTGGGAGTAAGCACATGCAAGTGATCCTCCTCCTGCAGATAAATAGCAGTGTCAGTAAATGGGCCTGCAGCTTGACAGTCTGAGTACTTTTGGCTTGTTCTTTAAATGGACTTACCCAAGTATGGCCTGTGTGTGAGGAGCTGGTGTTTATAAGTGTGTGTCTATGTTTTTCATGTTTTAAATCATCTCAGATGGTTTAAAGTCAGGTGAACCACTGGCATGGGCATTTCCTGCTAGTGCTTTGCTAGATTTTGTCAACATATTGAACCAGACAGACATTATTTTGTTTGTTTAAATCACTTTTCTCATTAAAATGATTAAAAGAAAACCACACAAAATCATCCAATGAGGCTAATTTCCAAATAAAACAGTCATTAAGTCATCACAGTGACCTCAGACAATACCATATGTTTTATAGAGCATGAAAGTCAGGTCACTGAGTCCAATCAAGCTGATATGTTAATAGACTGTTAAATGAATAATTAATGAACCAAAACCACTCAAGCTGCTATAAGGAGCACTATGAATTCATTATGAAAAGGACCCCGCCAGTTTACAGCCTCCAGATCCAGGCACTGGGTGTTTTTATAGTTCATGTCCAATTTAAATAAATGTATCTCAGTTCGTTTAAGGACCAAAACCAGTGTGGAAGAATGTTATTCAATGATATTGATTGAAAGCATTTTAACTGACATTGTTTATTGTTTTTCATCTTTGCATATTGATTATTGGTCATTCATGTATTTATAATGCTTAGGTTTTGCATCCATGCTCCTGTGTGTTTTATTCAGGTTGTTTGAGGGGTGTTAAAAAATGGTTTCTGTCCAGGTTCGGGCCCAGAACTTGGGGGGGCAAACAGGGGTGTATTGCTCTTCTTCTCTGACTGAGGTGGTGATGGTGGGAGGCATCAGGGTGTTGGAGATTTCAGGCCAGAGAGGAACAGGAAGTGACTGTTTATTTTTCTCATTTCCTCTTTGAGGCTCCACTAGTGAGCTTGCCTCTTCCACTCCCTCTGCTTTTATCACTGACGCTGGACTAACATACATAACACGTACGCACATGTAAGCGCCTGCACTGCTTCACCTATTTCCATAAAAACCATGTGCTATTTTTCATACGTGCTGTGGTGAACCAAATTGGTTTCTTTATTTTCTAAACTGTAAAACGTCTTCTATAATAATAATAATATTAATAATAATGACCGAGGCCTGCACTGCATTACTATGTCATTGCTTTGCTATTTTTGAACTTCACGCCTGGTTCAAAGTCTTCCTGTGAACTGCAGGGTTGTCTTTTTTTTTTTTTTTTTTTTTTTTTTGCGCACAGCTGCAGAACAAGTGAGCAATTTTTCCAACTGTACCAGTCATGTACAGGTTTACTTTACATTAACGCACGTGAGTAGGGTGTAATAGTTTTGTAGAGTGTAGATGACAGTGCTTGTTTATCCCTGTCAAAACTACGGGATAGGTCTTGATCTTTGCATGACGGTGTAGTAGCGGTTCAGTCCAGCATTGTGATGCAGTGTTTCTCTGGTGACGATCCATATTTGTGCTGGTAATGACTATAAATTGGTGGAAGGGCTGCGGGGCAGACCCTGGCATCCACACTATCCATTTAACCTTGTGGGTTCGTAGCTTGTTGGCGTGAATGGTGACATACTGCCAGCACTCTGGGGGGAGAGAGCAGGGAGGGGAGGGGTGGGAGTGTGTGTGTGGGGGGGGTGTACTATGGACCAATGCTCAATGCCTCTTTAGTTGACTGACTGTCAGTGACTGCTGACTGGGCTATCTTCTGTCCTCTGTATAGTAGCCTCCACATAAGGCTTCTATTATATGGAAATATCAACAGAGGTTGTATTCTGCCATCTCTCCGCGGCTATCTGACCCCTCTGCTTCTCCCTCCCCCCCCGGTGCCCCCCTCTTGCCTTTGGACCCCTCACATGGAAACAAACTTGGCTCTCAAGCGGGGCTATTGTTTTGGCTGCCGAGCGAAAACCCAAGTGAAACATACAGTTACAATCTCGCCGGCATTTTTCCCCCCTCTTCCTCAATCCCAGTCTTCTTTTTCCATGGGAATCCCAGGGCCATATATGGTCGTCCTCGGTAGCAGAAGCAGCAGCAGCAGCAACAGCAGCAGCTAAAGTACTGAAGGCAAAGGCTGTGTGTGTGTGTGTGTGCGTTTGTGCGTGTGTGTGTAGTCTGGTTACAGCTCCCAACAGAGCTCATCTAGTGGAAGGACCCAGCTGGTCGCCCTGCAGCGCTCTAACCCTCCCCCTCGTACCCTCTAGCCTCCTGAACCCTGCCAATAGCACAGAAGCTGTGAGCTCTTTGTCTCAGGCGTAAACACACACACACACACACACAGATGTACCATACCTTAGAGAATTAACCTTCATGCTATAGTCTACAGTTTGGCCAATCGTCATGCTGTTCCTCTTTTGCATGTCTGGTTTGTTGTATTTTCAGTTTCATTTTTGCATCTTCACCCCATCTCTCTGTCTGGACTAATCTGTCCAACACACACACGCACACACACTCACACACATGCAAACACAGAAACATAACGCACTCATACTTACATGCAGGCGGTAAGAAGGAATTCCTTTTGTGGAAGTGGCTGCGCGCCTCAGAGCCGATGACGTAGCCCACGAGGAGTGGCCAGAGCGCTGATGCCTGAAGCCCCAAGGCTAGGAGTATTACTTATCTGGGAATTTCTCCACTGGTATGCTAGTCCAGGGCCTTGCTGCTCACTGGCTAGGTGATTGCAGAGAGAAGTTGTACTACTAGAGGGGGAGGGAGAGAAGTAAAGCCAGAGAGAGGCTAGCTCTCTGAGCTTCTCAGAAGAAGCTGCCGTGTTGTCCATACTGTTGCTTTATATGGGAGAAAACTGGTCATTTCCTATGAGGAAAAACAGAAAAACCATTCCTGTGTTATTAAGATTTATTGTGTATGCCCTGAGCACCAGCTCTGAAAGCCAATGCAACATTTGAGGAACCTTACACCATAACACGTAGATCATACTGTAGCTGTCCTTACAGAGACTATAGGAGTTCAGCTTGCCACAGACACACACTTCACATTTAAAGAGGGAAAGTGGAAAGGTCTTGCCGAACCCTCTAGATGACTGCGTGCACTGGCAAAAATAAGAAAACAGAGTTTGTTTTTATGGGTTTGTTTTTAATGTTTTCTTAGAGAGAACGGTGGTGATATCATCTCTCTTCCCCACACACACGCCATGTTTTTTTAAAGGGCACACAGCGCCTTGTGGTTGTGTTGGTGCTTTGAGCTCAGCCAAACTCCTCATCATGGTCGTAGTGAGAGTGACTCAAGCCTTCTGTGGGGGGGGGGTTAAACAGCTGTTCCAAGGCTAAACAGTTCCCCCCTTCATCATTGTTGTGATCTCTTGGTTAGTTGCTGTTGCTAGTTTTTTAGTTTTCAGCGACTGAAGCTTAATCCACATCCCGCACAGAGTTTAATGGCACTGTTACATTCAGTTGTCCTCATGGAGACTGTCGACAGTGACGTCTGAGGATTATCCAGACGAATCTGGACATCGTTGCTGTTGAGTTGGGAACGACTTTGCACCTCAAACTAAATACCCTGTGCCGCCAAACCTGAATCTGTGCGTAACTTAACATGCAGGGCGAATAGATGTGTGCAAATGGATTAATGACAATATAGTGGATTATTTCTTTGACACAGGTATACAACATTCACAGTTCACTCTGCTTCCTGATACCAGGTAGACTTTAAAATCACTTAAATGTCTATGCCTCAATGTGTAATAGATGAGCTGTTATAATTATAACAGAATAATTAGAATAAACTCGTTTCTCCGACAATTTAAAATACTTGACTTGATGGAAGTGCTCTCGTCCTCATTTGGCTGATAATGTGTCCACATTTTAACGCATTGTAAAAATAGTGGAGACTGAATTAGCGCCTCACTTTCATAACAGTAGCTCAGCTGAGTGATTCAGAATTACACAGCATTTGCGTCACACGTGCGATATTCGCTCTACATGAGCATTTTTAATGACCAGCTGTATCCCATCCACTCCCCCTCAGTTTGAGGCGTCATCTGTGGCACCGCCGGCTGATTGTTCTCATCATGTCCCTTACCACCCAGGCACACTGTTGTCCGTCATGGGTGTTACCATGGGGCACGCACAGTCATTGAGTGCAGAATAGCTCGCGAGCACAATGGACACAGGCCGCCTGCCCACCCGCCCGCCCGCCTCGCCACCGAGTTCCACTCTCAGCAGTAAAAACTACAGGCGCCACAGCAGCAGCAGCTTTTTCGGCAGGGTGCTTGAGTTGGCCATCTGAGGGTGATACTAAAGGAAGTCAAGGAGGGGAGGGGTCTTCAAGTGTCTCCTTGATGTGGAGTGCTGCTAAATTAAGCTTAGAGCTCTCTGCACGATGGCCCACTAGATAATAAACCTGCCGTTCTTATACACACAGTAGCTATACCCCTTCACTATAGCAGCAGGAGGACTGCGGCTTTTAAAGTGTTTTGTCTGGGATGTCAGACTTGTCTGTCTGACGTGAAGCATGTGGTGCAAAACTTAGTGCAGCTTGTTTTGATGGTTGTCCAGTGTTCAGGCTAAGGTGAATGATAAAGGACAAATAAAAGATGTGAATGTGCCCTAAAATAGTCTTAATAGATGTCATGTAGTCCAAACTTTATTTACTGCAGTAATGTGAGGCCTGTTGTGCAGAGTGCGCTGCACATGCTGATGCCACAGCCGACTGGGCCTTGTCTTTCTTCATGCGAGTTATATCTGTGTGTTTTCAATGGCAATGTTAACTGAGGATTAAAATAAGTAGCATTAGCGCTTATCTGTAAGACATCTGCTAATTTTTTTTTTTTACCATAAAAGGTCATGAGAATCACTCCAATAACAGTTAAAAGTCCTGCCTGCAAGACATTAAGAAAATAAAGATGGCACCTCGAGATGCCCCCCCTGCCCCCGCCCCTCTCCTTTTTTTTTTTTTTTTTTTTTTTTTGATGTTGTCTCACAGCGGTTTGCTTTCTGCGCTGCCTTCGGGGGCTATCCGAGCAACCCCCGTGCGCTTTAAAATGAAGCCTTTTCTCTATTTATTTATGTTTCTTACAAAAGCCTGACAAGGCCTGAACCCGTGTTCTCTTTTTGGCTTTGTCGTCATGGCAACAGACCAGGCTCTCTTCTTAGGTGCGTGTCATGGGTGCATTTTTTTTTTTTTTTTTTTTTTTAGGGCCACTGCTGAGAAATGGCTCAGCCTCATCTTCTTTTGTGGTGCTCGCAGGCGGCAGGGCTTTAATGCCTCCTTATTATTTGAGGATTAGAGCGGTGCATATGACGGACACTGTATTGTTTCTGTCTCCCATATTTATTACCGTTGGCTTAGAAAGTTTATTAAGTTAATCTGTTGATGGTGCTTATAATCAGTCCCACACGGGCGCAATAAATTAGTGAGTGTGTGAAGTAGGAGATACGGACGTGGTCCTGGTTTGTTTAACTGGCTGTGTTAGGAATTTGTTGGCCAAGTGCAGCTCTGCCCTTTCGAAAACACTAACAAGATATATGCATGCATGCAGCATTTATGACTGCTATTTATCTAGCATGGATATACATGTTGACATTCAGATTTGCCTTTATCAACAACATATCCTGACATTTAAGGCCAGTATTTGCCTTTTTTTTTTTTTTTTCTTAAAGTTTTCTTTTTCTTCTCATGTGATGTTTCCTTCAGGTGCTCCACATTAGCTTTGGCTGACTCAGGGGACAGGTTTTTCTCTCTTGCTCTTTCATTAAGTGCCACTTGAGGCCAGTTCTGTCTCGACAAATGCAGGCCGACCCTCCAGTGACGTCTGTCTGATGTTTATTTTAATCTGCTCCCGTCCAGAGCGCACACGCTCATAAACACAGAGGACACATTTGGTAATTTAGAGCCAATGTTTTGTGGATTTGGAAAAGAACATGGTAAGAGCGGCGGGCCTGTGTTGTGAAACAGGATGCTAAGTGGTCTGTCACAGCGTACACCATCAAATAAGTGCTGCTGGAGCATTACAGTAGATCCCACTGTACTGTGCTTTTCTACAGTGTAAACATGAGATGGCCTGGGGTGTTATATCTCAGCTTTACAGCTCTTTCATTTCACCGTCAGTGCAACATTTCTCTTAATGGCACCCCGCTGTGGATCTTGGATTTTTGAGACCCTTGACTCCTTGTTTTTTAAAGCTTTCAACTTTCAATTAATTTCTAATTTGCATTTTTATTTTTGAAACAGATTTTTTTTTCTTCTTGCTAACCACGTCACACAGAGCCTAATGGATAAACGGCTGTTTTCAGATGCCGGCCGCTCAATGCACATCAAACTCTTATCGACCTATCAAATGGAGCATCCTGTGTCCATTGATTAGGTTAGCACTTGATTTTGTTTTTGCTGTTACGTCAACTTCCCAGAAGCCTCAGTTTCCATTAGAGGGGAACCTTTTATCTGGAGAGGCAGCAAGGACTCATCCTGTGGTCCTGTCTAGCAAACTCTGTGGCTAACATGCTGTTACTCTCAAGGATGGAGTAAACCTGGGGATTTACAATACACTGTGTATGTATGATGTTATTTTCTTGTCGAGGAGGCCTGCAATGTTTAGCTGTGGTTTAAAATGATCTTGAATCTTTGTCCTACTTTTCACTTTTTTCCCTGCGTGGTGCCGTCCATCTTGTTGCCGTGATGCTCGACAAGGCATCCTCTCTTCCCCCGTCGCTCACTGGCCAAACAGGTTTAAATGGCAACATCTCTGCTCGAGAGTGAGTCACCACATGTCTGAACGCTCTGCTGCGAGCTCAGCACAGGTCTCTATATGTGACTCGGGGGCTGATTTGTGATGTGAGAGACAGGATTAAGCCCACAATGTTTCTTTATATAACTTTAATTAATAGTCAGATCCCTCTTCTATACACCGTCTGACTCACTCGCTCTGCCTGCTGTCAGATATCAAATATTTTGTCTTTGCAGATTTATGTAAACCATGCTAGTGCAATGTGGCTGCCATCCCTGTTACATAGCTGTACATGGTTGAGGACTGCAGCACATACAAAGATGCATTACAGGCTTTTAGAGGCTGCCATGCTCTAGAAATAAACCAGAGGATGCTATCATACTTTCCCTGCCCCTCTGGCCACTATACTACACATACTCGCTGTAACTCTGGCACCTGTCAGCCACAGACAATTACAGCCATTAAGGGATTACTTTTGTTGGACTCCAATAGCTGCTGGGAGGAGCCAGAGGAGGAGAGGCCGGTGACGCGCCGAGGAGAGGGAGGTCACAGCCGGCGCTGCGTTCACCTTAAGGGGCTTGTTTCCATTCTCAGGAGAGGAAGAGAGACTTTGAAGAGATAATGAGCGTGTGGGGAATGACTGAGGGGGAGGATTTAGATGAGAGGCAGAAAGCTGTAGCGATCTTTTATTTCAGCTTCGTTTGGTTTTACAGCGGTGGCGAATAAAGAAGACAAAATGTCAGCGAAGGGCGCCATCCGTCAAACGTCCTCGACACATCGAGTCAATCTCAGAGAGACGGCTACATGTCGGCTCATGTTTCCTTACATCCTCTGTTTAAGTTAATAGCCCAACACATAATACTGCAGCTTACAGCCAAGACACACACACACACACTCAACCTGAGACTGCATGAGAGGAAATAAGTACCCAGTCATGTGTGAGTTTGTGTTGTAAAAGCAAAACTCGTTCCGAGAAGTCAAAACAGACTACCAGTCATAATAGTCAATTAGAAGTGATCTTTTATAACGAGCTGATTCATTTATTAAATCAATCAAATGACTAATTTAAAGATTAATTCTGCTCCAGTTCTGCTGGGTTGCACCACATGTGCAGCGTCAGCTGGTGGAAAAAGAAAAGAAAAAACCAAAACCAAAAAAAAACGGAAGAGAAACTGTAACTGTAACTAAAAAGTTGAACTCACCGATTCACAGCCAGACACATTGCTTTCACTTTGCGTTGCCAATTCAGCAAACTCAGTGGGCCGACCGTAAGGGCCCCACTCATCTTTTATTTTGAATCCCACAAGAAAGTAAACAAGGTCATGCTGAACGTGTGGAGGACGGGCACAGCGTCATCTGTAGGAACACAGAGCTGCGTTTGTCTCAACCCTGAAGGTGAAAATCCACCACATGCATAATTACAAGCTCATACAGTTTTTAAGTGATTGCTGTCAATATGATGATGAGAAATTAAGCTATATGAGGATTGACTGGTAGACCCGAATAAATCTGGCTCGGCTGATGCCCGCTTTTTTTTTTTTTTTTTTAAAAGCCGTGAATCACATCTGCCTTTGTTGATGATGTTGAATTATGGGCTTGGATGAAGGGACCACAAGCTGCCATGTGTTGGGACAGAGAAGCCATCACATTATTTTCATACACAGATGTCGTCCAGCTCACAAACCCGTGACACTGATGACATTTCAGAAACTGGCACCAAGAGAGAGAAACATTTCGCTTTATGCTCTGCCCCCCCCCCGATAAAGTCAGGTAAAACCCACTCTGTTAGGAAGTCCACCTGCACCTGAAGAAACTCTTGTCAAAGTGCCTGAGCAGCCACACACACTAACACACACACACAGACACAATCAGACCACATAACACACACACACACACACTGTCAGATAAGCTCGGTGAGGCCTTTGCAGCCGCTCTTCATCTCTGGCCATGTACGGCGTTGTAAACGGCCCAAATTTGGACAAGGATTCCAGCCAGATAGTCGTGTGCCCTGAACGTGAGGCCACTGTGTGTTCATGTGTATCTGTTTCCCTTGTCAACGCTTTTGTTGTCATAGCAACCCCAGGAAAGAGAGAGAGAGAGAGAGAGAGACAGAGAGAGCAGGGCAGTCTATGCATGGTGTTCAGTGATGGGAATGTGAGTTGGGTTTTACATTGTTAAGTATTCGTTCTTGTGGATTTGAAGTTTTTATCTTTAGTTATCGTTTACTACATCGATGCTTTCAGTGTTTTACCAGTTGAGTGTTTTGCCTTGTTTGTGTTGGAAAACTGCGAATACGCCAGGGAAGAGCAATTTTCTGTATTTTACAGAAAACAGGTTTATTCCTGACCAGTGTTTTGCAGGTGACCTTGTGGCGCGTCTTTGATGTGAGGTAACTTCTTCACCTCAGGAGCTGCTGCGTGTCTTGAATGAGCCGTGCACCGCAGGCTCTCCACCGCTGCTGTTCCTTCGTTTTGTTGTTTTTGAGATGTTGAGCAGAAATGTGACCTCCCTGACAGCGATCTCCTTCTCCCACATGTGGCCAAGTAAAGCTCCTGTTGCCCTTTCTGGATCAGAAACTTACTTTATTTTATTAAAAATATATTCAGCGTAAACTATGTCCTTTAAAGCATTTACTTGATTACGTTCACAGCTGGTTGGTGACATTTCAACATTTTGGACGAATAGTTGTTACTTATTCAGAGTCATGTGTGTCATCATCAAGTTTCACAGCCAAAAGCACCTTCTTCGGATATTTTGGGGGTGTATGGTTTCATTAGACTGTAGACGATAGACAGGAAATGAGCTCAACACAAAAAGACAGACATCAATACATCTAAGGCAGAAGATGCTGCTACTGCGACTCCAAAATGCATCAGATTTGCTGCGTATCGTGTCGACTTTGCAGATCTAACATCAAAGTGGTGCTTTTTTATAAATGTGAATTTCCCCTTTGCATTAACCCCCACTTAGCTAACAGTCAAGTGCAGACTGAATGCACAACAGGAAGTGGAAGTACGCCCACCCAGGAGCAAATTCTGCTTCATAATGTTGGTAAAAATCACAGCATCTCCCACCACATGAGTCAGAGCATCTTAAATTAGAGCTCTCCCACTTGAAGCTGCCTTTTTTTTTTTGTTTGTTTGTTTTTTTTTATTTTGGTGGGCATCGCTTTTGTTTTCACTTTCACATCACAGTCATATACGGTTTGGTTTTCTGTACTGGAGGTTTCACAAGTGCAGTACCCTACTGGGTGCATACGGAGCGAATCCAGCAGCTCTTTGTTGTCTGACAGTCGAGGATGTGCTGATCATCAATGTTTCATGTTGTGGTGGGCGGTTTTTCTATTGTTCAACCCAATATTGTTATTTCCTTTTGGAGGTTTATGCAGTGTTTCATAATTTGGAAATCTGAGGTGGATTTTCATAAATAGGTGTAGAAAGTCCTGACCTTGATTAATTAGGCTAACTCAGGCCTTTTTAATGTGGCCTGGCATCTATAGCGTGTCCCCAGCAGCAGTGAATGGCACAGTTCCTAATGATCAGGATCGATTAAATGAAGAGGACAAACTGGGTGCAAAGAGAGCAGGCGGGCAAAACTGTTGAACTTTTTCCTGTTTGACCACAAATGTGGATTTAATTGAGTGATTCATCAGCTGCTCGGTGCAAAAGGAGAATGTCCGACGTGTGTGTTTGTGGTTTGATTTATCAGATTGAGGAAATATTTGGCGCATGTTCGAGGCAGAATTTTCTTATCAAAGTAAAAGCAAGTTTTTCAAGTGGAAATGAACTCTCATGTTTTTTTTGTATAGAGTAGCAGCCTATAGCTCCGGTGCCTTCACCAGCACAGCAGTGCTTCTGCATGTGGTATTTCAGGCTCCCCTGCTATGTGCAGGCATTTTGGGAATGCTCCAGCTGCCGAAATTCCCCAATAATTCTGCATGCACGTGGCAATCTATCAGACGCGGTGCAGCTCTCTTTCCAGTGTGAGCTATTTCTAACTATGGCTCATAAAATCGCACTCACATAGATTCATACACACATAGACACACACAGGATGGGCCGTGCTCCTTGCTTGTTTGTTTGTTTGTGTTTTTTTTTTTACAGTGGTCTTACACCACCCCCTCCCTCTTTCTCTTTCTCAGGCATGCATAGATGACAATGTTGACATGGTGACTTTCCTGGTGGAGCATGGAGCCAGCATCAACCAGCCCGACAATGAAGGCTGGATCCCCCTCCACGCTGCGGCCTCCTGCGGATACCTAGACATAGCAGAGTAAGTACTGACGGGCCTGTTGTATTCAGTTTCTAGGAAGCAGCAGTATCTGTTTCATCAGGTTTGATTTCTGCAAACTCATTCTTACATCCTGTTTTGTGTCAACAGGAGTTTATTCAGAGAGAAACAACTTTTTGAAACTGTAGTCATCCTCATGATTTGCACAGTTACACCTGCCAGATGTACGGGGATCCAGATGTTACTCAACACTTTAATTTAATTTCTGAAGCACACAGTGACATTTTGACATGGCTGGGCTCCAGCTGAGGTCTGCACTACTTTGTCACCTCTCTGCGCCCCCCATTAGTGACCTCTGTCTTTACATCACTGTTAGCAAGATTGATGCCCACTCTGTGGGGCTTAATGTATGGCTCTAACTATAGTTTTTTCCAGCTCAATAAAGTGGGGGTTGTGTTATCTGATCATTTGTGGAACATCTGAGCGCATCCTGTGGACTTCCTGCATTTAGCATTTATTCTTACTTTTTCCTGTCACACAGTTAACTTTAAAAGTTTCATAAATGGCGTGCTTTCTCTTGAGATCTGTAATTCAGATATCCTGCCTGAATCGAGAGCTATCGTTTTCATCATCATTAGCACACGGTTGCCATCACATTTTGACAGTAGCGGCGGGCCCATCTGATCGCTAACAAACACACATTGTTAGTGATGTAATCAAATATGGAGAGATCGGTGTCGGCCGCTATATCTGGAATCGAGCTCTAGGGTTGCCCCCCCCCCCAGTCCTTTTCAGGTAAGAAGACTGTTCTTGGGGCAGTGAACACAACACAGATGTTATCAGTGGATATTTAAACAGGCTGAGGGGGCTGAAGGAGCTCGCTTGTGCTCATTGTTCAGCATATTGGGAGTGTGCTGTGACCTGTTTCACTTCTGTGTTACATTACAGGAACCTGGCCACAGATCTCTACCCGCTATTAATGTTTTCCCCAAAAGTTATAACCGCAACCTGCTGTAGAGACAGAAACACACTTTTTGTTTAAACTATTTGCCAGTTATATTCCTGCTGGTATTTAAGATGTCATCTGAGAGGCAGTATTGAACAAAAACATGAACAAATGAAACATTAGCTGCTTCAGTTAAATATCTACCCGATTTTCTGCGATGTTTAACTTCTCGGCCTCCAACAGTCTGTGCTCAGTTGGCCCTCGAACGCAGCATCAGTACTGAGCTAGTGTTACAGAAAACAAGACGTTTTTTGTTGTCACGTAGTGAATGAAAAGGTCAAGTGGCCGGTCTGATACGAGTGAGTAATGGAGACATCATGTCATGGGGAGAAACACAGCAACCTGATGTGGGTGGCGAGCTCTGTTCAGCCTCCATTTAGCCCCGGCGTCTTCATTCACAGTAACGGGAACAGCAAAGCAGCACAGTGTCTGTCAGCCCCTGGTGTCACCGCAGCCGGATAATGGCAGGGTCAGTTAAGAAGCACGCAGTTGGACGCCACACCACAAAAACCATCAAACCCAGTAAAAGTTGACCCAAAAATAGGCAGAATAGAAAGCACAATCAAGACGATATAAAACGATATAAAACCTTGAACTGTGTAGCCAGTCGGTTGCCATTTTGGCGAGGGAGGGGGATCATAAGCACTGAGAGCCTTTCAAGTGGTGTGTTGGCCTAATGAGAAGGGCCTGAGTCTCACCACAACTTTAACTGGAAGCAGCTGAAGTAAAGATGTTGAATGGTTAAAAAGGTCTCGAATCAGAGGAGAGGAGACGAACACGTGGAAGGGTTAAATCACCGAGGATCCTGCTGTAGGTGTCTGGTGTTATTACATAGGGTTTCATGGTTATGGGTTTCTGTCATGTGAAAAATTCTACCCTCAAAAAAAAAAAAAATCAGATTATCTGCGTTGTATGAAAGTCGCCACAAACATCAGCGGAGTACTCATCCATTTATTTCCAGAATAAACAGAGCTGTCAGAGTTTAATCAGATGATCCAAAACAGTTAACTTCTCTCCTCTGTCCCCCGTCAGGTGAACATTTCTGCAGAAATGCAGGTTTTACAGATGTGCACATAAAAGCCAGTATGAGCCTGTTACAGATGTATTTGCATGAGCTGGCCAGTGAGTCGCAGAAATCGAAACAGAAACTGCAAAGAAGTGTTTTTCTGTACAACGTTAGTTAAATATCCTGTTCATGCTTCTTTCACTGCGGCCACTGTAGGTATAAAAAAAGGCAGGAACATTTTGCAAGTGAAACTCACAGAAGAAAACGTGCCTTGAACGTGGTTCACTCACACCTGTCTGGCTCTGTGTCTCTCCTCATCCAGCCTCCTTGTCGTCTTTATGTTGAGGTGTGTCTCGTTCACTGTGTTTTCTCAGCCGGAGCGAAGGCCTTATATAGTTTAAATACATTATGTGCCTTCAGTTTTCCGCACGCGTGACACTGACGACTCACTAATTGAACATGTGGCCTTCGCAGTCTGAGCATACTCTCTCCTCTCTATGGGGCTTTTAGCAGCCGTTTGGCAGCCATTTTATAGCACAGATAGCACAGATAATAATGCAGTTTAGTCATTGTGATTAATGTAAATGGTGAGTATGTGTTTGGCATAGAGGCATGTGACTGGCAAGACAGTGACACGTGCCTTTGCGTCCTCTACCTCTCAACCAGGAATGTGACCCCTGAAGTTTGGAAAACAAAAATCAGCAGAGTTTTTATTCATGTTTGCAAAAACATCCATTGCCACAAGTTTAAAATGTGCAATCTGTGTGTGTGTGTGTGTGTGTTCTTCCCCAGGTATCTCATTAGCCAAGGTGCCAATGTAGGAGTTGTGAACAGTGAGGGTGAGACGCCTCTGGACATCGCCGAGGAGGAGGCGATGGAGGAGCTCCTACAGAATGAGATCAACCGACAAGGTACAGCATCACACCTCTGCTGGACTGCTGCAGCTTATCAGCTTGTTTAATAGTGTCTCAAGTAGATGTAGCCGCTGATGAAGGAGGAAATCTAACCTGAGGATTTTTCAAGGTTAAGTGCTATCACGCAACGCATCTGAATCATGAAGCATATCTAGAAACAACCTTGATGTCATAAAGCGTGTTAAAGGGGGCACACCTGTGTGAGTGTGTGTTTCATGCATGTATGAGTATGTTGTCAAATAGGATCTGAATTCTCATTGAGTGTCATTCACCTGCTGTTTTTCACTTGTCTGCTTTGATGAAATCTTACATAATGCAGAGGAGCAATCCAGCTGTGTGCGCCGTCATGTGATAATTCAAAACTGAAAAGTCGAGTCTTTCTATTTTTGGCCGGGGCATTCTTTAGATGATGAAAGGCCCTCCCCTATGGTGAGAGGCCACGCACAGACGTGTTTACTGGCCCCGGGCCAGGGGGGTGCTCCTCAGCTCATATTCACTAATAAAGGCTGGCTGGCTACGACTTCTCTTTCTCTGTGGTACGTTTTGCTGTTCCTTAAAGAAACGGTCACACGTTCAGGTTCTTTGTATGCAGTGCAAGTCTTGCCGTACGTGCACCTGAAAGCAGCCTCAGTAGAGAGGTAAACAATGACCCTGTCCACAGGGTGAGAAGAGGCTGACTCCATGTCTTCAGCTGCATCAGCTAACGTTCACATTAAGTGTGTTGAAAACTGTCCCGTAACCTCAGCGTCTGTGTCTCATTTAACTCGTGGTCCAAGTGTTTGAAAGCACATGGCACCCAGCGATAATTACACCACACCGCTGTTTACATGTTATTCTCCTTGGGTGTATTATGTAACGTCAGAGACACTCGCACCCGCCCGAACCTCAAGCATCTCAGCCAGCGGCACCTGTCAGCTTTGATTTGCCCGATATCCCGGGCGACGCGCTGCCTGGTTCAGAGCATCCCGACTGCTGCCCCAGCTAAGACCCATCACTAAGAGATGCAAAGCCAAACATGTATCCTCATTCAGCATGCTCAAAGATTTCACAGAGCTCAGACTACTGAATAGCTTTTTTTTTTGTAATGCAAGTTTTAGACTTATTTATTTATTCATTAATGCAGACTTGGAAAAACAGCTTTCTGACATAGATCTCCACTGAAGAGTGAATTTGTGATGATCCTGGCCCGGGGGCAGCTGCAGACAATCCACGGCTCAGTACTCTGTGCTAGAGGTAGCAGGCAGCATTATGCAACTAGCTGTTGTGTAACACTTCTGTATGTTTGTAATGTGATTTTCTCCTCTCAAAGAGATACCAGTCATGGGGTTAAACTTGTTAGAGAGTAGCCATGGTTTCCCCCCACAGCAGAGACAACCTCTAGATCCTCTCCCTGACCCTGATTTGGGTCAAGTGACTGGGCAGCACTGCCACCCTCCTCTCCTTCTCCATCAGCTGCCGCATGAAAGCTGCTCTGTCCTTGTAATGGACTGAAGGTGGAAAACCTCACAAATGTGTCTAACTGGCACGCCGGCGCTGTTAGCTCGGCCGCTGCCGAGTGTGTGGTCATTAAGATTAGACGGCTTTATCTGCAGCTCAAAGTGAAGCTGTTGATTTTCTAGTTCCCTTTATTTTGACTTTTCTTTTTAAAAAAAAAAAAAAAAAAACAGGAACTTTTATAACCGCTGCTTGCTTCAGGATAGATTTCTATAGATATTTCATTTTGCCATTGCCAGACATCCTGTAAATATACTGTCAGCGAGGTGAAGCAGGAGGCATGTCCTTTTTTGGTGTATCGGATTTTCTCTTTATCTTAATGCTTAGGTAGAAGATGTGCTGTTCCCTTGTAAAAACTCAACTTTGAACTGCTGCCAACTCTCCCACTCGGCTCTTATTCTGTAGTCCTACTTAAAGGCCATTAGGCTGCCTGCTTTTTATAGACACAGTGTAGGCTACTTCCCAGGAGATCACGGGACGTTACCCTACCTGGCCAGCTCTCATTCCCTACATTAACTGAACCGCCCTAATCAAGTTTAAGTTGGTTTTCGACCACAATACTGTAGCTGTTCTGCGTGTAGTTAAAGGCGGATTTGTTAAATGACAGCTCAAGCTTAAGTTGATGTAGTTAGACTATACATACTGGGTACTGTATGTTCCCAAAAACATCAGTTTCACTGATGTGTTTATTGGTGGAAGACACCAACAACAGAGGCAGGATCACATGTGTAATCTGAGTGTAGTTGTGCACATCGCTGGCTTTTGTAACCTTAAAAAAAAGTGGCAACATCTCAATTGTTGTTGTTGTTTTGGTGAGTTACAGCTTTGCACTAGCCAACCAAGAGTGCAATGTGGACGCGGTTCCTGTCACTAAGTCGTGTGTTTTGGAACAAAACTTGAAATCTAGTCAAATACAAACTCAGACACTGACTCATCTTCTTCCCATTTGGTTTCACTTTCCAAGGCTTGAGCTCAGTAATCCTCCTAATAAGCAACATGTCCAGTCTTAAACAAGCCAGAATATGACTGCTCTATCCTCGCTGCATTGAAGCCTGCGTTACGCGTGTTGGAAAGCGGATGGATTTTCACCGTGATATTAAAGGCTCATGGACCCGTTTTCAGTAATTTGAGCAGAAAGCAAAGAAGCAGAAGTCTTAATAACTTTGTTTGTGCTCCTCTTGATTAGCAGCTCTTTTTTTTGTTTAACCTATGGCTAAAGTCAGACTTTTCCCTCTGCCTTTTTCCGAAGTCAAACTCTGCCAGACACAGACGTCCTCTTTCATTGGTTTAGAAGCCCGAGGCGATCTTTAAACTTTTCCAAAGTGTCAAGGCACCGAGCGATGATGTATCCCTCGGAGTGGAACAAGAAACTATAAGATCAGCTGAAGCTTTGGCTCCAACCCCAGAGCACTTCTTGGACCGCTGTTTATGTGGTCCAACTCAGTTAACGCTCAGCTGACAAGTCAACGACTCGTGCAGCAGTGCGTTTCAGACCGTCTCTTGTTCCAACCAGGTGTCGACAAGACAATGCAGGCCTGTTTTTTCACGGTAGCCTATAGCTCCCACATATTGACCCACTTAAACAGCTTAGGCCTTTATGTGTGCTGCCACAGTTTCATTGCTCAATTGACAGAATATTGGCACGAAGCTGTTTTCAAGATCTTTACACCCCCCCCCTCCAGTGTTTCCAGAGCCTGTCAGAAAAATGCTGCGTCCTTTCTCCTCTGTGGAAGAGATAGCATCATGGCCTGGATTTATAAAAGTGCAGGGGTGAATGGAGTGCATCTTGTGTAACAGAGTTGTCACAGCTGTCATTATAGCTGCATTATCACCGCAGTGTTTAAGCATGCAAAGATTTATCTGATGGCTGCATGTTGAAGTATTTTCTCTCCTCTCTGCTGTAATCCATAGTCGCAGCCCAATGTAATGTATTCCAAACATTCACATACCTTACCGTAGACGTAAGACAAGACTTGATAATAAATATCTCTATATAATTTCTTCTTGTCCCCCCTCCTCCATTCTCTGGTGTTCGGTGTTACAACTATCAGCGTGTCCCTAAGTTGGCAGATAACCTCTGGGTGCCCCTTTAACCGTCTGTTCCTCTGTGTCTTCGTTAGGGGTGGACATCGAGGCGGCACGGAAAGAGGAAGAGCGGATCATGCTGAGGGACGCCCGGCAGTGGCTCAATAGCGGCCAGATTCAAGACATCCGGCACGCCAAGTCTGGAGGGACGGCACTCCACGTGGCAGCTGCGAAGGGATACGTTGAGGTTTTAAAGTAAGCCATGGTCTTTGGGCTAAAATGCAGTGACCAGTGCCTGTGTAGCTTGGTGTTATGAGTTACCTTATATAAGTACTGTTCATAATCAAGACAGTGCAGTGGCCTCGCATCAGGATTTTCTTCACTCATGTCAAACACATCTTGGTCTCTGCATCTTGTCAATGCATCGTCCCAACATTGTCATTACAGCCACAGTGCGGCCGCCCGTCCATCAGGTCTGGGACGGCAGCCAGCAAACTCTTAATGCCATAGATAGCTTTAAGTTAGCTAAGATGTTTAGCGACTACCGTACACAATTCAAGAAGGTAAATGTTCTCCACGTCGCGGCAGATTTATTGGCTGAAATATCAGCTTTTAAGATTTGCCATCCTGGTCCAGCCGTGCTACTGTCATCTGATAAATCTGTTGACAGTAGACGCACTTGTAAAAGCCTGGACCCTGTTGGCCGCACCTTGAAGGATTAGTTTATAGAATCAACTCCGAGAAAACCAGATTTGCTAATTCTAATGAAAACTATTTTTGTCCTCACTCCACCCCCCCACCCCCCACCCCACTGCACAGGCTTTTAATCCAAGCAGGGTATGATGTAAATATTAAGGACTATGATGGCTGGACTCCTCTACATGCAGCAGCACACTGGGGCAAAGAGGAGGCATGTAGGATACTGGTGGAGAATCTATGTGACATGGACCTCATTAATAAAATGGTGAGTTAAGCTGAACTGTCCTGAAGCCTCCTTTTACACTAAGTGCTGTGCGATCTGTGTTTGGGTTAAACTTTTATTTCCTCTCCTCCTTCAGGGCCAGACACCTTTCGACGTAGCAGACGAAGATGTTCTGGGATATTTAGAAGAACTACAAAAGAGACAAAATCTGGTGAGTGCAACTTCATCAGGAGAATAAAAGCACCTCCAAAAACTTGTAGCTGAATGAACACGGTTCATTCATTGTGTATCCAAGATCGTGTGTTTCCCCCGGTTAGAACGGCTTGAGTTGATTGTGTTTTTCCTTGATTTGCAGCTGATGAGTGAGAAGAAGGATGTTAAGAAATCTCCTCTGATTGAAACGACGACCACCGGGGATAACAACCAATCACTGAAACCACTGAAGAGGTAAATGGCTCCCAAACTAATCACCTATAGTGCAGGCATAATAAATAAAACTTCACTTTGTGTCATTTGATTTTTAACTCTGCTGATGGTGTTTTTGTTTTTGCATCGCAGCAAAGAAACGCTGCTTTTGGAGCCAGAGAAGAGCGCCCCACGCATCGAGACTTTAGAAGCTGAGAAGGAGGATGAAGGAGAGGAGGGGAAGAAGGACGAATCAAGCTGCTCGAGTGAGGAAGAGGAGGAAGAAGATTCGGAGTCCGAGACTGAAGCAGGTACTGTGTGTTTCTTCAGTAAATCACATCCAAAGCCAAACCATTCACTGATCGTCAGTTTAATTACTTGCATATAATTAAATCAGTTCGGCTCATGATCCTGACATCACCACAGTCACCACTTTATATCTGATTTTTGTATATGTACATTCATCACTGAGTATTTTCTTTTTGGCTCCTCCAGACAAGAGCAAGCCGTCGGCATCGGTGAGCAACAGCACAACGCCCGCCCCAACCAGTATCACCGTGTCATCTCCAACTACCCCAACCAACCAGGTGACAAGCCCCACCTCACCGGTAAAGAAGGTAATGACCTGGTGGTGTGTGTCGCCCTACGCGGCACAGACAGCAGCCACAGTACTGGCGTTGCAAGAACAGTTGTGTGGTTTTAAAAAGAGCCTTAAACGCTGCAGCAGAGGATGATGTGATCATGTCACTACTCTCTCCTCAAACTACTCTAAGTAGTAACTGCACCTCCTGTGTTACATGAGGCCAACTTTGCCCCACAGAGACATGTTGGTGCCTCATTACGGACATAAATCAATAAAATTAAACATCTATTTAGATTTCTCTCCCCCTTTGAACACAAACTTAATTTCACAGCCGACTGAAGACACCGGGGGGGTTTTACGTAAATGAGTTTGTGGCTCATACTCGGGCTATCAAAGCCGCTTGTGATTTTGTTCATCGTGTTGCAGCACGGTGAGAAAATGTCACCAGGGCCTAAAGAAACGAGAGTCTCGACTCGTCGACACCGGTGTTTAACAAACATGGCAACAAGCTGCCCAAAAGGCCAGTTCTTGGTGATGTTAACAGTTTACTACAAGGCTGTTAGGACACCAACACAAGTGTTTAGAGGAGTGGATAGGGTTGGCTGTGAGGAGCAAAACAAGAGCTGGTTGCTTTTCCCCTTTTGAGTCTGCTGCCCTCTGCTGGCAAAATCAGGGAACGCATTTAACCAGAGTGACCCCATTACATGAGAGAAGCTGCTTCCTTCAGTTATAGCTATAGCTGGCAGTGTTGTTTTTTAATTTAGGTGGAACTGGGTATTGTTAGAAATGTCAGAAACCGCCTACAAACATTAAAGCAGCTCAAACAGGAGGGAACCTTTTTACAGTGTTTACAGTGTCCTGCAAACAGCTGCCACCTCTCCAAGACCCCCTGAATGTTGTTTCTTTTATTTTCTGCTTCTTTTTCTTGCAATGATCTTCTTCTTTCCAGCCCTTCTTCTTCTCTGAAGCCTAGCGCTCACACATCACAATGTCTTCTGTCTAACAAAGTTTAACAACGTCCAGTTTTTGACACTACCAGATGTTTGTGGGATCTGACGCTTATTCCAACTGAGAATAATAATAATGGTAGTTTCCCTCCTTTTCCCTGGTTTGGCAGTAAGCATTGTGTGGTGTGACTAGGCCTTAAAAAAAAAAAAATCTGTCCTTGCCATAAAGTGTGTTTCTTTTGCTGCTGCTTCTGTCTTATGGCTTTTTCTCTGTCTCAACCTCTCTGTCCTCCTCCCTCCTCCCTCTCTTCTGCGTCTTTCTCATCCTGGGCTCTTGTCTTGGTTGGCTTTAGTTTGAATATATTACTCCCCTCATGCCTGTGGCGGAGCCAGGCTGTCCTGCATTGTGGCGTCAAGGCTTGCGCAAAACTGGCATTTCTCTAGTGCCCAAAAAACCTATGGTGAGGCATTGGTGTGCACCAGAGTTGTTCTCTCATCCTACATGCACCTGTGCACTGACAAACGACTTAACACCTCCCTAACCACGCTGGCCTGCTCCAGGTTTTGCCGACTGAACCTCCCCCTCGCTGACTTCCACTCATCAACCCTACATGGTGTTGTTTTCACTTGTAATCAGCAGTTGCACCGTCCTATTTGTGCTTTCACCTTGTGTCCGTGTGGCGTCTGTGTTGTGTTTAGTTGCTTGTCATCTTCTGATAGCTTTTGTATGAAAACTGTAAATTGGACCCTAAAATCCCAACAGGTCGAAAGAGCCTTCAGCACCCTTTGTTTGAGGTCGTTACAGTTATCATCTTTTGAGGATAGCATGTGCTCAGGATTTATTTATAGTCCTGCAGTGGGTTAAGTCGGGTACGGGTGTATATTTTTAGTCTGAATCTGAATGTGATTGTACCTCATAACTGGCATGTCCTTCCTTCTTAAAATGTCACTTCCTGGTCTCATTATTAAAACCTAAAAATTGCAGCCCCCAGAGATTAATCCAAAAGCATTTTTTACTTCTGTTTTGGCCTTATTGACTTTTTGTTTTACTCACCAAGATGACTAAAAATCACAACACAGTTGTGCATTTAAATGGTTACGTCAGTGTATGAAACATCTGCCTTGGTCGCTCCGCTTTCCAGGTCACTCAGCCTGCTGGAAAGGTCTCGACAAAAGTGGAGGAGGAGAGGAAGGATGAGTCTCCGGCGTCGTGGCGTCTTGGTTTGAGGAAGACGGGCAGCTACGGGGCACTAGCAGAGATCACAGCCACCAAGGAGGCCCAGAGGGAGAAGGACACAACAGGGGTGATGCGATCAGCCTCAAGCCCACGTCTCTCCTCGTCCCTGGACAACAAAGACAAAGAGAAGGTCGACTCTCACTTACTGTTTTGTCTTTTTTCTCATTGTGGTATATCTGAGATCAGTGGGTCACAGCATATTTACAGCATATGTGCCACATAAATACATTATGGGATGATGTGATTGAGTCAGTGTCTTTCCTTTTTAGCCATATAATAAGATCCTTTTACAGCTCATTCATCCAATCTATAATGGGCCTGATGTTTCTATGAAAAGCTAAACTTCTGTCAGAGCTTAGAGTTATATTCCTCATCCTCTTCCATATAAACTCCCTAACATGGGTCCTGTCTGTTCCTCTGCCTACAGGAAAAGGACAAAGGAACCCGGCTTGCCTATGTGGCCCCCACTATCCCCAGGAGACTGGCCAGTACTTCAGACATTGACGAGAAGGAAAACAGGTGAAGCCTCAGAGCCAAGTGGCTCTGTGCAAACATGCATTAGCATGAGCAGCTCCTGCTGCCCACTGCTGTGTGTTTCAGGCTAAAGGCCTCAATGCTCTGCATGGTGTGTGTAGCCTGAAGCTACTGCTTTTGGTTATGTTGTCACGTTGTTCAGCAGCGGATTTTCATAACATCTGAAAGATTCATTAGATTTAGATTTGATGTAATGGAGAAAGACTAAAACAGTTTTAAGTTTATATCCAGTCAGTTAGGATCTGTGTGTGGAAACCAAGGGTACTATTGTAGCTTGTGGTTCTCCAGGGACTCTACTGCTCTGATACGTAGCGGCTCCTACACCCGGCGACGCTGGGACGACGACATGAAGAATAGCGAAGGAAGCGCCTCGACCAACCGAACCTCCAGCTACCAGCGCAGGTTAGCCTCGGCTGCGGCGCAAATCTCTGCCAAACTTCCATCCCCTCATCTCGTCATCAGATCTCTGCCCCATCTGATCTGATGCGTCAGTCCATCATGGGGTTGACTTGCATAGCTTTTGGAAGTAAAACCCACTGCGTAGACAACACTGACGGTTGTTTATCAGTCATCTACTGTGCCCTTTTTTGCTTGGATTATGTCATTAGATGTCTGCTTCCATGCACAGCAGCAGCTACTGAAAAAGCCATGCAAATCAGCCCGTTGCCTTTTTTTTTCTCTTTCACTGCCACAGAGTCTGTTGCATGACTGTACCTGTCCTGTCGGGTTGCTGTGCCACTGAGCTTAAATGCATTAGTCAGGCTTATTTAAAAAGCCTGTGTATCCCTCTGACTCCAAGATAAATCAAAATTCTCATGGCACAAAACCTAGACGTGGACTTATGCTGCATTCATGTCATATGGGAAAACGCCTCGGTATGAGCCACCTAATTAAATCGTCCTAGTATTCATGTTGTAAGTGATTTGGCCGAAAAAAATTTCAATGAATTTACACAAAACTTGAATAAAAAGATCAGCTCTGTTGCTGGTTTCCACCGTAGAATCACCCCAGTCCCATATGATATAAATGCTAAAATAGTGTGACAAAGCTAGTCTTAAATATATATGGTTCTTTTTTACTGTATATGTATGTGTGTGTGTGTGAGTGTGTGTGTGCGCCTCCACCGCTAACATGCCTCTCTCGCCCACCCGCCTGCCAACACGCCAGCACGTCCCATACGCTAGCGCTAGGGCGGAGCGGCAGCACGCGGGACGTGCCAGCCAAGTCTTCGTCCACCTCCAGCTTGGACCCTAACACCTGTAATACTAAACCCTGGCAGCCACCCGCCTCCCACTACCAGTCTTACAGCATTTACCGCAGGTACACCAGCCTCACCCGGAGACACCACCGTCTCCACACCCACCTCTCCTCTCTCTGTGTGTCTCGGCTCTGCTCGAGTGCATTTGTTTTTGTGCTCATTTAATGGTCACATGATTATTGGAAGACGTGCTTGTTATGATTTACTTTCAGAATGACCCTGTGGATGGTGTCAGACCAAATTTATCAATTTCAGCTCATCGTGCTGCAAAACCTGGACACTATAATACTGCGACGGTTTAATTCTCGCAAACCGTAGTTATGGAATTTCCCGGTTTTAATCAATAGCACCATTGTTAACATAACCTCTAACTCCTCTAGAACAACCTCAGGCTTTGTCAGAAAATTCAATGATTTATTAAGCCCGTCTGACAAAGGTCCTTTTTGTGTGTGAGCCACACAGAGTGAAGCCCAAAAATGCAGCAAGATGTGAATTAAAGCAAAAAAAAAATGGAGGAAAATATTGATTTCATGCAAAAAAAAAAAAAAAAAAAAGTTAAGCTCTGGGCATCAGCACTAATGATCTCACTTCATAATCACATCATTTAACAAAGTGATAGCGGTCAAGATTGTGGCCGTTCACTCAGCCCCGGCCTGTTTCCCGCTCCGTCTGACTGCTCTTTCGTCCAATAGTGGCTCTTTCGGGAGAAGACACGATGACCTGAGCTCCTCGACCACGTCCTCCTCCACGACCACCACCACCTCCTCATCCGTTACCTCGCCCACAGGCCATCGCGGCCTGCTCTCTAGCCTGGGCTCCTCCTCCACACGCACTGGCTCCACCAGTCTCACCAGCAGGTACTTCTTTTGTTGATATTGTCACTTCCTGGGTCCAGGGTTCAGGACTGTGTCATCTTATGTACCATTTTATAAAGCAGGACAACACACAGACTAAACAGACCACACCCTCAGACACCAACCTGTTGACGTTAGAGCTCCAGAGACATCCTCAGGTTTATCTCCTTATGGATCAGCATTTCAAATAAAACAGGAAAAAATGTCAGTGCTGTTTGCAAACAAATGTACTGAGTTATGCAATATTCTTACCATTTTAAACATTTTGCAATATCCTTTGTATTACAATGACGTAGTGATACAAGTTATATCTCATTCAATCTCATTCACAAAATATAGTGATTCTACACTGTATCAATATTTCTTTTTCCCCACCACCCCTACTCATGAGGTAATTCAAAGTTATTTTTATCCATTAGGGTATCTGCGCTATCTGACCTCTGAAGCTGCTTCTAGCGTGTGCTCTTCAGCCACAAACTCAACATTTTTATGACAGCAGTTGAAATGGAATGTGTTAGTGTGTGTGTGTGTTTGTGTGTGTGTGTATAAAATGTTGTTGTGTAAACAGGTACTGGTCAGAGGAGAGTGCAGAGAAGGAGAAGGAGTCTGCTGCAGTCATCCCCACTATAAACACTGGCTCCACTACGACCACCGCATCCACCACTACTACCACCGCCATATCGACCACTACCACCACCACTGGCACCGTCACCGGTGAAAGACGCAGGTAGCTACAATTTAGTTTTCTCTTTGAGATATTATTGTGTGGTCTCGCTCTCGGGAAGTGTGTTATCGTTATTGGCCTCATGTGATCTATATTATACATTTTGCTTCATTACATAGATGTTGTCATGCAGACTTAAAGTTTTGTGTTTATCGCTGTTTCTATTTTGGGGTAAGTGGAGGCTTTCAGTGTCCCAGGACATTATTTTCATTCATCTCTTTTACTTGCTGCATTTATTTATTGTGTTTATTCAGGAAACTTGGTTAATTCATAACACAAAATATTTATTGTAAACAGACTCAAGAAATCTCCAGTCAGTCCAACAGTAATCCGGATGCATTTCCTCTGTTTGAGAACAGGGCAGGGGTGTGTGTGTGATCTCCAGCTTTGTACACACACAGAAGGAAGAGCGAGTTTGTCTGTGAGAGTGTGTCACAGAAAGCGTGTGTTTTGCACGTGTGTGTTAGAGTGGGGTCGAGTGCGTGTCTTCCTGTTGGAGAGCTGAAATAAGCCACCTGTCATGGTGGGAGTGGAGTGAGGGCCGTTTCAGAGCCGGGGCCGCTCCAGTGACTTCTCCTTATAAGGAAGGTGGGCAGAAGCTGCACATTTTCCTCAAGGCCACGGCTCCACTCTGCACCGAATCAGTTCATACTTGTGTGTGGCCGACGGAGGCATGCTGCTACTGCTGCACGCTGAGTGAAAGTGCTGGAAAAGCTCAGTGTTTCCAAAAGGTTAAACATAGAGATCTGAATCCTGTTTTCACCTCAGTTACTGAAAATAGGTGTAATGGTTGTTTGGAAAGTATTAGTGTGATCTAACTCAAACGTTTCCCAGCAATATCCTGCTTTTTCATCAGAGGAAATCACATCGTTGCTTAAAATAAATAGCAGCTTCACATTCACACCTTTCACCACAAACGCACACCTGGAACCATATAATGTAGTGTGTGAATCTTTCTGTTGTCAGTTTAATATCCTCGCTCTGCAGGAGTTATTGTGTGAGAGGTTGTGTGTAGGTCAGAGCAGTCGTCCCTCTGATCACATAAGGTGTCGTACAACCGGTCAAGATCAAGTACCACATACTTGTAGAGGAGGTGGATCGGCCATGTTATACTTAGTTTTGCTCACTCTGCAAAATGATTCAACTCGTGTGTGCTTTTTTTGTGTTTGTCAGGTCATACCTGACGCCAGTGCGAGACGAGGAGTCGGAGTCCCAGAGGAAAGCTCGCTCCAGACAGGCTCGACAGTCGAGGAGGTCCACTCAGGTCAGTGACCTTTTATCTGTTAACATCCTGCATCTCACATCTGCACATTCCTCTTTAGCTTGAATCATGGTTTTATAGACAGGTTGAAGTTTTTTTTTATGCTGGTCGAGACTGTGGTCATGCAGGTTGTGTACACAGCCAGTGCCAGAGATACTCATCTACTTGTTGACTTAATTTGAGCTCTGTCATTTCCTGCAAAACTGAACCTCACAGTGCTGCCATGTTACAGAATTTATGACACCAAAAATTCAACATCATAAAACATAGTGTCTAACTTCTTACTGCAGATTCAATACGAGTAAAAAGCCAACCAAGTTAAAAACACATTAAAATCCCAGAGGTTTAATCTCACTCTCCTCTGCCAGGGTGTGACTCTGACTGACCTGCAAGAGGCTGAGAAAACAATCGGCAAGAGTCGTACCCCAAAGACCCGCGAGGAGGAGAAGGAGGAGAAAGAGAAGCAGGACAAGGAGAAACAGGAGGAGAAGAAGGAGGCGGAGACCAAGGAGGACGACTACCGATCGAAGTACCGCAGCTTCGAAGAGGTGCAGCTCTCTCTTCGTCATACCTTACCCAACCTTGGTCACTGTAAAACTTCAAAATAATCTGCCTTTTCCTGCCGATAATAAAAGCAGAAGCTGAAGTGTTTGTTTGTTTTGAAGTGAAAGTTTTGATCTCTGCTTGCACCCTTTTCCATGGCTGCCAAAATCCACATGTTAAAGGGTGGATGAGTGGCTTGACTTTCCAGGTGTTCACTTCCTGAATCTTTGACTCTACGCTCAGTCTTACTTGTGTTTTTTTTTTCTCCCTTCCAGCGTTATCGGCCTTCATCCTCCTCCTCCACCTCTGCCCTTTCCTCAGTCAGCACTGCTTCCACCCCATCCTACTCTAGCACCTCGTTGTCCTCCAGTTCCAGCTCCCTCAACAGGCCAAACAGTCTGACGGGGATCACCTCCTCCTATAGCCGTTCCTCCAGAGATACAGAAAAAGGTCAGTAACTTCAAAATCCAGATAAAAACTTACATAAATCATTAGTTTATAAAGTCTCTGACCCTGCTGCCATGACAAGAACTCAGATTATACTGTCATGGTGTCGTCTTTTGACACGGCTCTTCAGCTGGTTTAACTGTCGCTACCCTGAAAGTCAAATAAATAGCATAAAACCATATAAACACGGCATTTGGCTGCGCCGCTTCTTAATTCCTCCCGAGGTTGCTATCTGTCACCGCAGGTCCACATTCACACGGGCAAACCGCCACACTCTGATTAAGAGCATTGTGACAGAAAAGGGGTGGGTTGGGGGGGGATTGTGTTGCCTTTTTAAATTAAGTAGCTCCTCTCTAAACGAATAAATCCGTGAAACATCCCTGGGAAAAAACGGGCGACAGCTTTAGTCTGTTCAACTGAAGGAAACACTGACTGCTTTGTTCTCCCACGACCAAAGCCTCTGTCTTTTTTTTTCCTCTTCTTCTTCTTTCTCTGAACTCCAGCCAAGTCAAGTCGATGTCCTGACTCTACTTTGTTCAGTCAAATCGTTGCCTCGTTTAACCTGGACCTCTCTGTCTTTCAGTTTGAGTTCTTATTAGGATTACTGTTGACGTTGAGGTAATCAGGGTTAAATTTGATCTCAGGTTAAACACAGGGCAGAGTTCATGAGCAAATGTTATCAATACTGTTAAATGTCTGTTGCATAAGACAGGAAAAGAGTATTTAAATGCCCCTGTTGTTATTTGTGTTGATGCACAGAAGTGGACAAAAGGGAGGAGGAGAAGGAGGGGGAGGACAAGTCTCAGCCCCGCTCCATACGGGATCGCAGGCGGCCCCGCGAGAAGAGACGCTCCACCGGGGTCTCCTTCTGGACCCAAGACGTAAGAGACTCACTCGCAGTGATAGATTAAAGAGATCAGGTTTAAGAGCTGAAAACCCGTGTGTAAACCTCTGACTTTGTTTTTTAATTCCAGGGTGATGAAAATGACCCTGACCAGCAGTCCGACTCAGAGGAGGGCAGCACCAAGGGGGAGCCACAGGTAACCAGACACTCGCTCACACAGACGAAGATGAAGCTGACTGAAGCAGGAGCCCTCCAGCCTGTCCGTCAAATCAAACAAGACGACACTTCCGTTTGATTTTCTGCCCCTTTTTTGCTTTTATTCTCCGTTCTGCTCCGTCCTCATGTCGTCGAGGCCGAGCAGGTCCACCGCTCTTTGATATTCACCACAGCTACGATTTCCTCCCCCTCCCCTCCCCTCTTATCTTTCCCCCTCACTTCACCATCGGCTCCCTTTGAATTTTTATTGTGTTCATCTTCCGGCGATTGTCCGGTTGCCCTGGCGACCTTGCAAACCCAAAGTATTTTCTGCCATAGATCATAAGGTTTTCAAAACACGAAGGGGAGGAAGTCGGGGTCGCTGGGGTCGGAGCGCACACACTCTAGTAAAAGAGACATTTCTTCCAGTGATTACATAAGAGTGAAACTATACGTTGTCAAAACCAGTTAAAATGCAGTCAGATTATCAATGAATGGAGCAGCGAGGAGCAGAATGGATTGTGTTGTGGAAATACTGCAGCCTGGGTGGACTTCCTGTTTGAACAGGAGCATCAAACAGGCGGTCAGATGCTCAGAGATGAGAAGGACATACACAGATACCACCGTGTCTCTCACAGAGGGACGGTAGAAAGGGTGGAGCTCTAAATAGGAAACAAGCAATTATCTTGGTTGAAGATGCAAAAGCTCACAGGAAAAGCCTCCGAGCGTCTTCCTTTCCTGAGCAGCCCTGTCCAATTATTTTTTTTATGTAAAGCGTTTCAGGCTGTTTTTGCATCAGATGATGTTATTCAAATACATTTAAATTAAAAGCATCAATATGATAAAAATATCTCAAGTGATGCAAGTCGTACAAAATATTTGGATCCTTCCTGACTGAGACATTGAACACATTGTTTTTCATGGCTCTGATCTGCCTGCTGATCTCATCAGCTGAACTTTACATGAATCGTTTTTTTTTTCTCGACAGCAGTTCTTGACTCAGATTGTAGTATTGTTGTCGTGCCGCCGCCCTCTGTCCGCCTCAGGAAGCCGAGCGCAATTTCAAAATAGCTGGAAGCCCGACCCACCGACCCAGCACAGCTATCTGATGTCTGAGCTCGTTCTTGGAGGTTTTTACGCTGCTGCTGTGGCACGAGCTCAGCAGGCCACGAGACGCTGTAGGCCTCCAGGCACAGCAGCTGTGCAGGGATTAGTGTGTACGTACCTGCATGTAGAGCAGTTTGTAGGAGGCTGTGGAGTTCAGTGTGATGCAGTTTCACTCTGCACAAACACTGATAAGATGAACTGTAGGTGAAGCAGCTTTTATCTATGTACATTAACACTCTGCCTTTCTGTTTCCTTACAGAGTGACAGATTGTCCAGGTACGTGTCACCAGCATCACATTATCTTCAGTCTTATCCATCATCGGCTGTGTGTCTGTGTGTTATCAGAACATTTGGGTATAAACACACATGACTGTCGCCTGTGTTTCAGGAATGAGAGCACTTCATCCTTAGATCGCAACGACACTCTTTTTAGCCGTAGCTATGGTGAGAGTCGAAGGCCATACTCGAGCCGACTGGATAGAGATGACACCACTGATTATAAAAAGGTACATATGTAGTTTATAATCTTTCCTACAGCGATAGTCGTGATGGATTTGATTATTTCACTTGCTGATTGATTGATTATTTGTGTCTCTTCAGCTCTACGAGCAGATCTTAGCTGAGAACGAGAAGTTGAAGGCCCAGTTACGTGACACGGATCTGGAGCTGGCAGACTTGAAGCTACAACTAGAGAAGGCCACACAGGTGAGATGAGCTCCCTTTGCTTTTTTCGGCTGATTTTATTATTAAAAATCCCAATTAATGAAAAGGTTATTCTGCTTTCTCACCACTGTCTTTTGCAGAGGCAGGAACGCTACGCTGACCGATCACAGCTTGAGATGGAGAAAAGGGTAAATGCCTCCTCTACAGTCGTCCTCCTCTGTTTGACCTTTTACTGTAAAGATGTTTAACTTCTGTGTCTCAAGTTTGTCTCAAACTAAATGTAGAATTAGACTCTGATAAATCCCACCTGCTCTAAAACATGACGGTAACACATGACGGTTTATGTCTGAAGGTAACAAGCAGGCCCCAATATCATCTGGGTGGTGGTATGATCTTACCCTGAGTTTTCTTTTTTGTATCAGTCTCCTCTCTGCTGCTGGCTGTTGTCTCACACATGCCCTTATAGCTGGGGTCAAAGGGCCTTCCTCCTCCTCCTCCTCCTCTTCCTCCTCTTCGCCACCCAGAACACCGCCACCGTCTCTTTCACACATGTTTTTTTTTTTAAAAAAACCTCAGATGCAGAGTGTGGTCACCACTTCTCCAGACTGCTTATCTTCTTTCTTATGTGTGTTTGTGTGAAAGTGATATTTTTTGATTTGTGCAGGAACTAGAACAATCATAGGTTGTTAAATCGTGTGTTGAAAGAACCTGTGCATGTGTGTTTTCACTGGCGTCTTCTCTGCAGCCATGACATCATCATCATTACTCCTTGATTTGTGATCGTCAGCCACCATTTTTAAGCCCCTGCTGTAAACGCAGCCATTTGACACCATCACCCATGTGTCATTTGTCCTCACAGGCTTTTAAAGTGTGAGAATGTCCTTTTTTTATTTTTCTCAGTCCAAAAAAGACACTCTGACCTCACTGTCCATGAGTCATCTCATTAACTTACCATCCAACACAACCTCTGAGAAAACTACGTCACCATTTTATCCTTTATCCACATGGTGTAAATTATCTCCACATCATTGAAGATGTAACTCTGACCTGGCTGCTGCCTGCAGACGCCTCACAAGACATGAGTGTGTTCATGTGTGTGCGTGTGAGTGTGTGTGCGTGTGTGTGTGCTGTCACTACACCCTCACCATCTTCCACACCGTCTCTCTGTACTTAATGCAGTGTGTAGAGCCTGCACCTACAGCCTGTTGTTGTTGATGCTGTGCTGAGTGTGTCGAGTGTCAAGTTGACCTGTTCTCCTCCACCCCGCAGGAAAGAAGAGCTCTAGAAAGGAAGATTTCTGAGATGGAGGAGGAACTTAAGGTACCGCCACACATACACACACATACACACACAGGCAGCATTAGATTTTACTGGGGTTTATTTCCTGAAGTGACGTCAAGATCATAGGTGGTGTGTAGGTGGTACTTGTGAGTTCCAGTATGTTGTGAACAGCTGTGACTTTTCTGATCTTTTTTTTATATATTAATATACATAAAATTTATAATAAAGACGCTTTCTTTGATTTGACAGGAGAGATGAGTCATCTAAAAACCTATAATGCTGAAAATGTAATGTGTTTATTACGGCTCAGGTCTTATTTATCTAGTTCTGGTCTTTATTTTATCAGCTGTGTGAATGTTTCCAGGATGTGGGATCATGTTGGGAACAAGGAGATGTCACAAAACAGGTGGTAAACAAGTCAGCACTTTGTCCAATAACCTAAACCCTGCACGCCTTTCCTGTCCTGATCACAGAGCAGTGTCTCAGTAATTCACTCGGTGAGTGTGATGTTAGTGTTGCCAACAGGTGGGGCTGTTCCCAAAAGTCACAGAGACGATGCATCAGTCAGTCAAGAAGACCCTGAGTTAGCAGCAGTGTCACAGTGAGGCAGGAACAAAACCAAGTCTCTGTCTTAATTAAAATATAAAACATAATGTGAAGTAGAGAGAAACAGGTGATGTGGCTTCAGTGTGCAGGAAAACTGATGACTGAGGACATTAAAACAACCCAGATCAGTTCAAGGTGACTGTCATTGGCACAGCTCTACAAACAGGAAGTAGAGACAAATCCACAAGTCTCTCTCTTTTTTTTTTCAGATGTTTTTGTGTCGTCTTGTCTGTGTCTAAGGAGACGTTAGCACAGCACAAATATTACAGCTGATTGGTTTTGGTGAATTTAGGCAAACACAAAATTATGGTTAACGACCCGAATGTAGAGGACGTCCTGCTGGGAGAAAGAAACCTGAAGATACCACTGATCCCATCTGTCTTCTCTCTTATTACTGTAAAACATGAAAGACTTTGATGAAAGCTGAACACACATTAATCCCACTCTGCCACCTGTTATCAGTCTCACACAGCTCAATGACTTCAGATGATTAGACTCTGTGACTCTGGGCCGATTCAAAGATGATTTAATTGGTCTGGAGGAAAAAAAACAAACTTCCCACTCATTTTCACCCAGCAGCAGAACAAGAAACAAGAAAACTCCTCCTCCTCTTGTAGTCCCTGAACGTAACATGACCTCCACAACTTAGACGGTCACCTGTTGATCTTTTATTCTGTCCAGGCCTCGTCTCAGGTCAGTTGTTGCGATCTATGTTGACGCAGTGTTTAAGCTCCTCCTACAGAGGCGTCCAATTAAATGTTCCGTTTCTGGAAAGCTGATTTTAAGGTGGAGAAAACTCGAGTAAGAAAAGGTTCTTTCCGTGGCTGTGATAATGAAGTGTGTTTTATTTTCAGGCCGTGATCTTATCAGTGTCACTTTTCCACTCTGTCTACAAGCATCATGTCAAACCAGGATTAAAAAAACTCTTAATCATTCCTTCGGTTTCCAAAATCTGTCCCCATTTTCTAACAGTCTTCCTTTTCTGTTTTCCCTCTCTCCTCCTCTCGGCCCCCTCCTCTCTATTCATTTATATTGTCCTTGTCTTTCATTAATCCTCCCTCTCTAATTTGTTTTCTCACACCACACCTCTCCTTCCTTCTCTTCCTCTGCCATTCTTTCCCTCTCTCTTCCTTTTCTCTCCGTTCTCCTATGTTGTGGTTGTTGTCCTCCCTCCCTCCCTCCTTCCTCCCTCCCTCCCTCCCTCCCTGCAGAACCTCCCCCAGGTAAAGCAGGTTCAGGCCCTGCGGCAGGTTAAGGAGCGGCTGCAGGCTGAGAACCGGGCCCTGGCCCGTGTGGTGGCAAAGCTCTCGCAGTCCGCCTGCAGCCAGCTGCCCAGCGTCGACCTCTAAGCCACGTCCGTCTGTCCACCACCATCTCTCCTTCCTCCTCCTCCTCCTCCCTCTTCTTCTTCTTCACCTTCTCCCCTCCCAACCCCATTTCTTCTCATGCTCCATTCGCGCTCTGCCCCGCTTCCATAGACAGGCAGGTGCCCAGCCGCCCAAGCACCACCACCACCACCACCACCACCACCACCGGTTGTGTAAACTCCCCCCTCTGCCTCCCCAGAGCTTTTGGTTTTCAGATTGGGGAGGGTGTCTTTTTCTTTCTTTTTCTTTTTTTTTTTTTTTCTTTTTACGACAGGACACTCTCCTTTTACAGCACCTGACGTGTCGAGTGTTAAAAACGTCCAGAACTAGTGATGGCAGGTGGAGGAGGAGCGGAGACGAGCTCTGTTTGACCGAGCGCAGTCTAAATTGCCTCCACACCGACACGTCTCCGCTGTGAAGGACAGTGTCCTCTGTAGTCTCTAGTTGTGACGCTCCCATCAGAGGGGGCTCAGTTTGGCTTGTACTGGCTTCTTTGCATGAAGTGGCATCTTCCTCTGTTTGGTTTCATTTTGGCCAAAATCTTCAGACTGAACCTTTTTTAGTATTTTTTTTTTTTTTTTTTTTTACCCCCCCCCCCCTCCTCCGTCTGTGATGATTCTCCTCCGACTGTTTTAATTTCAACAGATGACAACAAAGCCGACCTCAGACAGCTGCATGGACTCTGGTTTAGCTCTGATCAGCATCAAGTACAAAGTATCTCAGTATACTTCTCAACATGATGGGATATTTAAACTAGCAGCTGATTGTCATCTGTACACTTTGTTTTCCAACGGGGCTGAAATCTCCAGCCGGAGATTCTCAGTGTTGAGTGTGTCCGTAGAGAAACATGAGTCCTACCTGAAGCCCTCCACTGCATAACCTCCTCATAGCTCGTTATTCAGTACAACAACAGCTGAATGTTTGATTGTTGTTAAATGGAGATTCTGACCTTTACACAGTTATTGATAAAGACCTTGTTGTACAGCAGGAAAATGAGTGACGTCAGATCTTCAAGCCTGAAATTTGCCCACTAACAAAACACATTGAAATGAAGATAATGCAGTATTAATGTGAATACTACAGAGCCGCGCAGGCATGATGGGAAATAAAACAATGATGAATTGTGCTCTTAAATGACTTATTTGTGCTTTTAAACTCAGTGTAGCTTTTACTTTAAAGTTTTGCAGCAACAGTTTTAAGTTTAACTTGGTTTAAACTCTGATCTAGGATTAACTTTAAACCACCAGGTTAACTTTAATGCTGCACTTTTTTATACTTATACTACCTATACATTTAATAAAGAGTAGATTCATTAGGTTCAAGCTGCTGACCTGGGAGCTGCTGTAAATCCATCACCTGCTGCTGCGATTTCACAATAAGAGCACAAATGAAGACATTCAAGAGCACTAATTGCTCATTTGTGAACAACAGTATATAAAGGAGCAGCCCTCCTGCCGCGCTCTGTGGTACAAACACAAACAACAACACAATCATCAACATGTAGGCTGCAGTGCACCTCACACCTCACACCTCAGGCGTCGGTGCTGTGTATTGTTGTGGCTGCCGGGCAGCAGCGGTTGAGGTTGTGCATGGCTTCTCTCAGGATCTTTGGCCTGTGGTGTGATCGCTTCTACTCCTCTCTCTCTCTCTTTTGACTTGGAACAAGTGATTTTTTTTTTTAATTGAAAAGAAAAAAAAACAAGTAAACACAAATCATGAGAGCTGCTGTGTGACTCCAAAGATTGCTTTTACACAAACTGCAATTAACAAGTAAAGTTTGTAAAAACACAAATAAAACCAGCCTGACTGGTTTGAGTGACATGTGTTTGTCAAGACCTGTCTAAACCTCTCTCTCTGTCTCTCTGTCTGTCTCTCTGTCTCTTGTCCTCTCCTCCCTGTTTCCTCTTCTTTCCGTTTTCAGATGCTCCCAGACTTGAAAGCAGACAACCAGAGACTAAAGGACGAGAACGGAGCTCTCATTCGAGTCATTAGCAAGCTTTCCAAGTAGAACAGACCCCCCCGCCCCGTCTTCTGCACCCCCCACCCTCCTCTAGTCCCCCATGGCAGTGACTAATGGAATTGCACATTTAGATATTAATTGCAACAGACATCAGAGACAAGACTCCTGTTTTTGTTTTTTGTTTCTTTTTCTCCTCCCAACTCTTTATCTCCCTTTTTTTTTTTTTTGCTCCTCCACCACTGCAGCATCCACCACCCACCTATCCATCCATCCATCCATCTATCTATCTGCCCAACCCCTCCTGCGACTTGACTGTAACCCACCCACCCACCACCCCCCTCGGACTGTGTGGCTGCTGTCCTGATAGAACCACTGAGTTTACAGAGCAAAAAGGAAAAAAGGGTTGATGAGCAGCATGTTGACGCGTTGTGGGCGGGGAAGCCTGAAAACTATTTAACCAATAAGCCTTAGATGTACATAAGAGACAAAGAAAAACACTTGCATCGATCTCTCTCTCTCTCTCTCTCTCTCTCTCTCCCCTCTATCTCTCTATCACTCTCCCTCTCCTCTATCTCTCCATCTCTCCATCTCTCTCTCTCTCTCTCTCGGCTATCACTGAAGAACATATATTATTATCCAGCACCTGATTTTTATTTGTGCCACAATCTCTTATTTGATGTCATTTTTTTCCTCCTGTGTAAGTGTCGTGTGCTGTGCAGTTTCCTCCCCCCCCCCCCCCAAGTGCCACTTTTGCCCCCCTCCCCCCCAGTACCAGCTCCTTGTCTTGCCCCCCCTTTTTATTTTATTTCCTTCATTCCTTCCTACACACCGATCACCAGTGCACACACACTTGCCCCCCCCCCCCCCCCCCCCATTTTTTTTTTTTTTTTTTTTTTGTACCTCTGTGTGTCTTCCAAGAGGGAAAAACAATTTAAAAAAAAAATCTCGCTTTAGCGAAACCGAGGCGGACCTGGTGGAATTTAAGCTTTCACTGTATGTGCAATATGCATTTTTTTTTTTTTTTTTTTTTTAATGCTTTAATGATGAGTCCATCACACGTAGGATTTTTCACTCTTCCACCGCTTCCATCGCTCACCTTCCTCCCCTCTTTTTTTTTTTTTTTGTTTTGTTTTGTTTTTTTGTTTTAAGTTTGTAGTGTAGTCAGTTTATACTCTGTATTTCTCACTTTGTTTTAGCAGGTACTGAGTGATGCTGTATATACCTGTATGTATTTGTTTGAGACCAGCACATGGCATGCGTTTATGGTTCCCGTCTGTTACTATTAAAAGTATACAAATTCCAGAGGACAAAAAGGTGTGTTTTAATTATTATTTTTTTTCTTTTATAGTCTAAAGACATTGGCTACAGTACAGTAGAGCCTCTCTCTCTCTTTACACGGGACGGCAGGCAGTGTTCAGTGCTTTATTTTCCAGTTTAAAAATAAGTGTTCACATAAATTGTGAGATTAAAAAAAAAAAAAAAAGAAAGAAAAAGAGAAAAATAATAATCGCTTCACTACATTTCACTTTCATTGTATTCAGTATCTTGGAAGAGTGCTGTTAATTTTGTTTCCAGTTTTTTAAAGCTGTAGTATTATAGCCAAGGTGTTGTCACTAAAAAAAGATAAAATTATGGAAAAAAAAGACAAAAAAAAAGAAGAAGAATATCTTAGGTATCGCTAACCCAGTCCTTTTTACAATGTCTACATGCACTGTCAACGCCATGTGAGGGGTCTTGATGTCAGGTTTAAAGCAAAATTGCCACCATCAAATATTCCATGCATCTGAAGACATTTTATGCATTTCAGTGGCCTTTTAAGGATATTTTAGTAAAACAAGTTAAAAAAAAAAAGTCACTGCAGATGGATTAATGGCCATCTACTCTGGTTAAGACTTTTTTGTTT